>NJRQ01000208.1:236369-254430 GCA_003063805.1 Aphaenogaster ashmeadi | reverse complement strand
CAGCCCGTGACGTAGACTTTAATTGAAGCAACAGCATTTTTTTTCAGTGAATAAATCTATGTCTAACACACAAAGGCGGACGTCGAGTCCAAATAAAAAAGATCAAGTACAAAATCAAGCAGAGTTCTTTTCTCAATCAAGATCCCTTCCCACTTTTCCAAAGGCTCAGCGAATTAGAATCTAGAACCAATCCCGAAAATCCACGAGAAGTTTCTTCGTACCGAATAACTCCCGTCGATTCCACAATCAATTATCCAGATTATAAAAATATTCCCGAATCTGATCCTCGATACGAGACATATAGATATCGACACCTTACTAGTTCCGATTAGTTATACAATCCTTGTTCAAATCCCGGGTAAAATACTTAAATGTATTGACCCAAAAACGAACGACACACACATGTACGCACGACACTGATCCTGCGACGTGACATATTAAAGAAGGATACTAATATTAATTTTGTTAATTCTATTAAATTAATTATTTATAGAATTAAGAAATAAAGGGAATGAAAAAATAGACGAAAAAATGTCTTTTTAATATTTTATTGAAATGATTTATTATAATACTACTATATTGCTTTATTTTATAACATTTTATCTAAAAAGATATAAAAATATGAGAAATAATTTTATATGAAGCAATTGTATAATATTTAATATCACTCAATATCAATTCGTGATACTCTTATGAAACAAGTAATAACTATTTTTTTAATCTTTAATGATAAGATTGTAAGATTTTAACTAATTTAATTCGGTAGCTTTTTAGATATAATAATCCATTTTCTATAATACAAAAGTATGATACAAGACCATAAATCATGCAATAATCATTCGAGGATCTCGATTTCAAATCTTTGTTGACTTTTTATGTCGATCTACACGTAGCAAAAATCATTCTTCTGATATCGCAAATAAACACTATTTAAAGAAGAAAACTTTCAAAGTTCCACAGTAATTTATCACTACTAGATGTTATTCTTGTACGATGAATTGTAGATGTACAAGCTCGAGATATCGATGGCACGTATACGTGTATTGATATGTACGTGTACACATATGCACATACATATATATTACTCGCGTCTCGCTTGCCATCCCGCTAACTTACGAGTCCGCTTTTTTGATTTCCCTTGGCGAAGTTTTCATGCATTTTTCAGACGCGACTCGCACCGGCCGGCGAATACGCGTTTATTGAAACTGCCCGCTCTGTTTGAATTTTCCTAAGTCCCGACCGTACTTTTCTTGTGCAGAAAAAGTGGACTGTCGGTTAATTCTTTAAAATATTACAGGCTTATCGAAGACCCTTCTGTTTTTTCAATATCTTTCGATAAACTTTAAAACACAATCCTTTTTCGATATTCTATTAACAGACACTTTCGCCCAAATTTAACGAGCTTTGACCACATTCCTGTGCATGTTTTAATAAAATTGTAAGTGATTGTTAGCGTGTGTACGAAAATATTTAGAAAGATATTGAGCAAAATAGAAAAGTAAATTATAACTAAAAAAGTTACTTATTTGTCGTAAAAATGAGGAATTTCTGCGCTTTAGAATAAAAAATGCTTAGAAATTACTTTTCTGTAATTTTTCATATTTTAAATAATTCATACAAACTGCGCAAGAAAAGCGTCTTTTTGATAATTTAATCAAGAAAGGATTCAGTAGATTATACGGTTGAGTTAACATCTGAATACTAAGCTCGTAATCCGCACGGCTTATGTTTCCCCGGATTATTCGCCACGTTCGACCCTCGGCAGGATCCAATTATTCATAACCATGAATTATTACCGTATCGAACAAATTATTGAAACTATCTGCTATCTGTAAGCTCTGAACTCTGAATTCTCGAAAGCCGAGAAGAACTTCGATCTTGTAACGATTTATATTGTGCTTGCCGACATGCGCGACTTCTTTTATTCGTGCGCACCTCGTACACCGTTACCTTCGTCTAATTGCCTACGGAATACTATCTTGAAAACACATTTCGATCCAATTAACACACGCCCGAGAATTCCGATGCGCGCGCTCGCGCGCGCTCAAGTGCACGACACATCTTGTTATCGGCGACTGCATTAACTGCAACGCCATCGATGCGCGGCCGCAAGGGTTATGCAATTTACGGCGTTTACGCGTGCCCGCTCGGCCATAATCGCGCGATCGAAATTGCGGGTTGCGGATGTGAGCAGTCGCATGATGCAGTTGAGCGACAATGTGTGATTAATGATCTACTTGGCAGGAAAAAAGTATGCATGGAAGTGTAAGTAAGAATAAATAATTGTGTTTTCTTGGAACTTTAATTAAATTAGACTTAAGGCTTTATTTGTAGTTTAGGAAAAACACAAAAAACTATTTTTAATTATTTTTCTTTACTTATTATTTTGGTATTTTATTTTGAAACAGACTACCATATTTGGATTTTCTAAACATTTATTAGCTAATTTAGATATCATAAATTGCTATTTTGATGTTCCTTTAATCATTAATTTTATTATTTTTGATACTGAATTTTTGAAAATTTGCTTTTGTTTTTATATTGATTTCCTTAACTTTTTTCGCAAGTAATTCGATAGCACTTCATCATTTCAGACTTATCTTGACATTAATTATGCGTTAAAAGTACTGCAATACAAAAAATTAAGAGTTTATAAAGTTTTCGTTGTAACAATTCGTGCATATCGCTGCTGTATGTAAAATGGGCGAGCTGTTACTCAATTAATACATATCACCGGCTTTCGAATCGGAACGAGAGAATAAAAACTCTATTCGGTGAAATTATTCTGCCGTGCGATGAATCTGATATTCAGCGTTTATAAAAAAAAATATTTTATCACACCCCTTTCAATTGCATTTATTGTTCAGGTTTTCTATCTTTTTCTTTCTCTCTTTTTTATTAATAAACTTTTCCTTGACAATTTTGTACAAATAATAATAATGTTATTATGATTATAATTAATTATTTAGGAGTAATTAATGCCATAAAATAGAAAAGAAGAAATGTTGGTGAGCCAATAAAAATTGTTACTCTATTTTTTAATTACTCTCTTATTTTCTCAAATGTATATTTACAAGACAATCTTAAGCTGGCTCAGGCTCATATTTACAGTCACATCATTTATAATCAAATTTACATAATCAAGTAATAATGATAAATAAAATTAGATAAATAGTTTTTCGATTAAACTAAAAATTAATTTTGTTCTTCAAATAATAGCATTAATAATTTCTTTTTAATATTGGAGTAATTAGTACATATATTAACCATTCAAATTGTTATTAGAAGAAAGAAATAAATAACATGTAATAACTAAAATTTACTAACAGCATATGATATATGTATATCAATCAGATTGAAACAAATTCTCTCCTTAAGTAGAAATAACAGTCCTTTTTAAAACTTTCAATGAAATTAAATTAATTGTTATCGTGGGCGTCACAAATAAGTTTGTAAAACGAACCGTAAGATGTAACTGTAAGATGTAACGTATCATTTACCGAATTTAAGTTGAAATACAACGAATAGAATATTCGGTGTTTATTTTGCAGTAGATATTAATACGTTAAATAGTTTGTAATATCAAACCTGGCTTGAGTACGATCTTGGTTTGTTTCATATGCAAGGCGTTGTGGTGTTGTCATTCGGTACGCAAGGCGTTGTTGTGTGTTGTCATTCTCGCGGTGAGATTCGAGTCGGCAAGTAACGATGCATACCGCTCCCCGTGTCATCGTATTACCATCGAAACGCGATCGTGTCGTATTTAGGATTCAAAGCGATAAAAGAAGAGAAATTAGAAATTATTGTTGTATTTCAATAATTAAACGCACAGACAATAATAATTCTTTTAATGATGTTTAAAATGTATCTCGCGTTACGCGTTAAATTTTTTATTGATTTAAACATAATTTACTCATTTCGGATTGAATGCGCGGAGTAATCCACAAATCGCCGGATCGAAGTAATGGGAAATGATATCGCGATTGTTTATTAATAATTCGTGTACCTCATTGGATATATACGTTCGAAATATAATATATTGCGTGTACAGTATTGCATTTCGATCCCAGCCCAAAATGATTAGTCGACATCGATTCGACGTCGAAGCGTCGATGCATGATCGATTCAAATACTGGTTGATATTTTTGTCATTTTCGTCTTTATTATAATTGTTTTTATGTTAATTCAGCAATTGCGAATATTTCTATAAGATTTCTATTGTCTTTCGGCTAATTCTATATCGAAATGACACAAAGTCGGAAAGCGCAGTATATGCATATATGTATATTGTGTATTCGATATAGAATTAACTGAAAGGCAATAGAAATCTTATAGAAATATTTACAATTGTTCAATTAACATAAAAACAATTATGATGAGGTAGAAAATGACAAAAATATCAACCAGTATTTGACATCGACTATTTATCGACATTAACATCGAATCGACGTCGATTCAACTAATTATTTCTGGCTGGGGATTGTATATTTTCGAATGATTACGTCTTTATTAAACATTAACTTAACTTTATTAACGCACGATATCGGAATATCAACGTCATTTTCCAATTTTTCGTTACCATGGATTTAGTTAATAAGTGCAGTAGTAATCAGGCCCGTAGTTTAATATTTATTTATCGCGTGGCATAAATTCGACATTTATATCGTGATTTGTCAAAATTCTTTGATGGTTTGACATTTCGTTTGTTGTGCTAATTTGCCAATCGAAACATAGAGCTTCGTATTCTTTTTTGTGCAATTTTTGCAATCGCGTTTCGATTTTATCGAAATCTAAAGTAGTAAAAAGTGCATCACGTGTGATTAACATCGAGAATGTCGTGCAAAGTACAGGCGATTACTGTTCCATTCTATTCTAATTATTAATTCGCGCGGCCGTTATTAACCGCGTTTTCGCGAGTGTTGTGTTATATGAGTGCAACGAACGAATCTAAAAGGAGTACCCCTGGGAAATATCAAGGTTCAGCAGACCAACCATGGCGTGAGTAAATTATTGTTTTTTATTTCATTGGTTACTTTGGAAGAATAAATTATTTATAATTATTTTATGTACTAAAATTTTTTTATTGCGAGGTAATAATCTTTATATAAGATAATAATTATTAATTATAGATTTGCTATAATTTACGTATATTTTTGTTTCAACATAGTTTCAATATGGTCGCAACTCTATTGCTGCGCATCATATAGGGGTGAGTGACATATTATTTTTTATTAAGGTTATTTTAGGCTATGGATCTTTATAAAAATTATATCCATAATATATAATTTGGATATATTTAAAAAAATATATTAAATATAGAAATATATCCTTGGAATAGGTGAGCCATAATAATATTTATATAAATATTAAATTTTGGAATTGTTATAATAATTTATTGAACATTTTGTAGATAAATTATCAAGCATAGAGAAGATTTTCAGGAATTGAGAATATTAATAAAATATATGGATAAATGGATAAATGGAATTATACTGCGTCCCCAATGGGGTTTGCATTTTCTCCCTTCTCATCCTTTCCTACAACTCCTACTCTTTGCCCGTTTGGACCAACATCTTAACGTCTCTTCCGAAAGACGGAGCCCAGTTTTACCTACCGGGAATCCTCTTTCCGGCAGCGAGCGCAGTGTCGGAAAATAATAATATCCATGTTTACCTGATCTAGTGGACTCGAACCTGGTATTACAGATTACGAGTCTGGCGCTCTACCACTAGACCACACTGCCGCCTCTTTAATAAAATATATAATATATTAATAATTTTATATGGATAATGTTTCATTACAAATTATTTTTAAGTAGATTATAATAGATTTAATTTTTGAATTTAGTGCTCAGACAATTACTAGAAGACAAGAAAAAGTAAAATAAAGCTACAGCAAGTAGTATACTGATATAGTGAGAATATTAAATTTTTACTTAAATTCCTTCGTGGTATTTATATCTCATGGATAATGCAGTTTGAAGCAAGATCAAATGTTTATGTATTCTCTATGTATACTTACGTGAAATAAAAATTAATTATTTATAGAGTACAGTAGGGAAAAATTATTAATTTAGCTGTATTACTTTATTTCCCTCTCCCAAACATTTAAATCAAATAATTTGAGGTCTATGTTTGGTCGCTTTCTATATATTTTTAACATTAAATATTATTTAAACTAATATACGAGACTAATATACTAATATACGAATATAAGTAATAGTTTTTCAGATTGTACAGATATTTAGATATTTAAAACATTTTTCATAGCCTATCCGTCTTAATTTATTAACAATCTGTTCAGTAATGTTTTAATAATGTGATATTTAATTTTATTCCGTAACGTAATTTTGTGGATCACAGTTGCATACTTTAATTAGTACTTTTACATCAGATTTTCCCGAGAATAATCGTTTTGCTTTTCTATCAACTGAGTACATTTTGAATTGATCTATAATTAAAACGTCATTGTTAAACTATATATGTTTTAACATATAAAACTTTATTCCGAATATGACATCTGATATTCTCTTTGATACAAGATTTATGTAACAAGTATAAATATGGGCCGTACCTAATCATTGGCGAAAGTAAAACTGAAATAAAACGATTATGCGAGATTTGTTTAAGTTAGTCCTTTAAATTAATTTAAATAATCGCGGAAATTTATAAAATGTCCTGAAGCAATCAGAATCTAAATTTAGGAATAAATATTTTTATAATTAATTAATTATTTAAATTAATGGGAACGACTAATGAAGCTATAGTACCGGCACTTGCACGATATTCGTTTCGATATCAGAGAGGCCAATCGGGATGAAGAATATCTTTACCTCTATTATTTCTGGCACATAAAAATACGTGCACATATACACACGCGCACACCTTCAGAGAGAATTAAAACGGACCGCCATCGTGTACTGGTGCATTTTTATGACGTAATCCTGATTTATATCGATACACCGGCGGCCGGCAATCGCGGGGCTTTATTGAAATTAAACGGGACTTCATTCGGCGGGTGCGAAATTTTCGATACGGGACAAATTGTGCTGTCGAGCTTTATTTTGGCGAGCCCCGTCATAGGAGCGAGCGGCTATCGTATTTTGCGGATTATTATACTGCCTGGCGTTGCATTATCCGCGAATCAGCTACTTCGCAATCCGGAATTATTTCCAAATTATCCAGCCGTTGTTATCGTTCATCGCGAGCATTAATAACTGAGCAATAACGAGAACACGAACGAGCGGTCGCAGCATTGAGAATCGATTACGCTTCTTCATCGAGCAATCGCGTATATTAATTCGAATTCGCATAATCTTGGTCTTAAAAATGCTCGCTGTGTTCCGGTTCTATGATTGGAATAGATTATCAAGATTTGTCTGCAATTTTCGTCCGACCAATTTTTGGGCGATGTATAAACTTCTGTTCGCTTAATTTTTAAGTGACGCATAAACTTTTGTTTAGATTAAATAATTTTTTATGATTAAATTATATTTTTTAAATCTAAATGATTTTAATTTAAACTTTAAATTAGGCATTACACATTTAATTGTCATAAAATTGAGTAATATGATTTTTAGATAATAATTATACTTGATATAAATATGATATGTATATGTACATATAACACACATATAAATTAAAAACTCTAACGATTACAGTAAACATTAGAGATAAAAACATCTAACAGATAAAAAATACGCAATTTTGCGTTTCTGTCATACTGTTGTGAAATATGTAGCACGGTCTGCGCCATCAAAAAAGTGCGATTTTCAACCAAAACTTGCAACAAAATCGTTACAATATGCCAAATATCGCGCGTTGCAAACCTATCTTTAGTCGCAAGCGATCATCGCAGACGAGCGAGCGGGTTGCACTTTGTAGCGCAATCCGGATTTATAACGGCAAAAACACCCGCTTTTATCGAGTGCTCGCGGCCTCCGTCGAAATTAAACGAGCGTCCGCCTGACCTCCTTTCGACCGTCCTATCGTGTACATAGTTGCTTCGTGTGGACGTACTTCATCGGTGTGGAACATTTTAATCGGTTTCGTAGTTTGAGAGACTCGTGCAATCCTGTCGAAATCCTGAAAAAACAGGAAGGGCTTTCGGATTTTTAGTATTAGAGAATTCATTCTCCGGTTCGTTATGATTTCGTCAGTCGAAATAATTAAATTGTACGAGGGAGAGGGAGAGAGAGAGAGAAAGAGAGAAGTCTTCTTTCTTCTTTCCTCTGAATTCTGGCATTAACATTTATTTTTTATATATGAATTAAAAATGAAGTATGTATGATATGTTTAATGTACGAGGGGCGCTCCGAAACTAATGCCTCCTAAAAAAAAATAGCATAAAAAAGGAGGTATTAGTTTGAAAAAAAATAGGAGGCATTACTTTCGGAGCGCCCCTCGTATAAGATAAATATATAAGAAAGAGTAGATACAGACATGTAAGATATATATTTATATGTAATTGTATAACTTCGTGTAAATTTCGTGCTACAATTATTGATTGCAACATTATAAATCCCGAAATCAGTAATATATTATATCTAATATAATCAATAATAAATAATCTTTAAGTTAGATTAAATTTATTAGACAAATTAGTGAGTATTTAAAATTAGATAATTAAAGTATTATTATTAATTTGTCTGGATAAAGTATAATTGCCAATTACATGCGATTAAAAATTACAATGCTTTAATCAATTAAAAATGTTTATTTTAAGACTGCAATAGGATTGAATCTTTTGATAAATTTCAAATAGTCTTTAACAGACGTTAATTCAGCGACTAATAAAACAGCCACGGCGCATCTGTGACGCGCTATGTATAATTTGCGTATTCAGCATCACCGGCGTTCACTGTACATTCGCTATTTTAATTTAAAGCAACGTGTGTTTCGTGACGCGAACACTACGCGTTAATCGCGTACGAACGAGCGAACTGCACGAGGGAAAATCCCTGGTAAATCCCGGACGAGTGCAATTCGTGCATCGGCGCAAGCTGCAGGTAGCGCCAGGACGATTGTCCGCGCCGTTGCACGTCCCCAAAACGATAACATCTCATGATCTGTCGGACGGATGAACAGAGCGTGGGGTGCGCGAATTCCGCGTCGGACCGATAATTGAAAATCAGTGTCCCATATATCGATTCGCCGGATTGTCGAATCTCCAAATGCACTCGCCCCTTCGTCTCTGCTCTGTTATTCGCGCGTGCGTGTCCAAGTTTTTGATGAAAATGTTTAATATGCCCGCTTTATTATTTTGTCAATGTGTCAAACAAAAGCAAACTGTATCATAACACATTTTGTGCGAAAAAAGAGGGGCAGAAAAAAAGGAGAGGGACCATATAAAGCAAAATTGTATTATAAAAATTTACGAAACGTGTAGAGTAGTTTTCATATTGCTATGCACTATTTATTCGATGTACAGATTATTGGTGAACGATACGTATCAAATATCATGAAACAGTGCCGATATATCGAATAGAAAGCTGTATAAGTTGATAGAAATATCAAAATGGCCAATTATTTTTATATTAAAACATGAGCATGCATACAAATTTTTCATGATATTTAAAACTTTTTTGGTACATTCAAAAAGCATTTCAAATACCATCAATTCCTTTTTCTATACTTTGCATAAGTACGCCTTATTCAAAATAATCTACCTGTGGAAATAGTTTTAGGATAAAATAACAACTTCTAAATTAATTAATTATTCCGTCTCGATACTAAAACATTAAGTTTTCGTAAAACTCAATCAAAAGATTTCTTTACTCCTCTTCCTTCTTCTCGACTCTTTCCTTGTGGCTCATTTTTAAAATAATAACTATAAGACATACACATAACAACCGCTCTTTGACATTTACGAATTACTTGCTGATTATCAGGTTCTTTTTGTCAATTTTATTTCTGTTTTTATATTCTAGATTTTTTCTCTTTATACGGTGCATACCAGTTGATTATTTGTTTAATTTAAAATGATAATTTTCTCTCAAGTTCTGTCACATTTTAACTACTCTGACTTTCCTAATTTTATGACTAATTTCTAACTTATTCTAATTTATCTTTATATATATTGGTCCTATACTCCAACTTGTTTTATATTATTTTTTTAAAAATTGACAAACGATGATATCCTGTTTAATCGACAACGAAACTTATACAATTACATCTCTTGTAATCATCAGCATTCCGTCCAACGGAATCATTTGGACACATGAACATCACTGCGAGGGCACCTTTAAAACAGTATGCGTGCGATTTTAATTTACGTTTGTATATAATTTAATCATTTATGACAACTCATTTTGTTTTTCTTCGATACACTGAAGATGGCCTAATTAAAGGTCGAAACGTTTGGTATTAAATTCTATATTGTACTGTATTATTTTGTGGATATTATTACTGACATTAATACCTAGCCTAGCTCATTATGCCCCTAATTTGTTCTCTTTAATTTTAAATCTTTGTAAGCCTTAGAAGTTATCTTTTTATTTAATTTCGATCAAAAGAATAAATCAGTTTTTAAATTATTATTTTAAAAATGAGATTACATTATTTCGAAATAATCCAATAATGTAAGGACTAAATTTATGTAAAAAGTAAGGGAGCAGTGAAAGCCATAGCGACAATGCACTTTGTGCTAAATTCGCCGGTTCGTTTCTACTCGTTTTCGCCGTATGCGTCGTCGAGAAGGATAATTTTTCGCGTTGTAATCGGTGTAATCCTCGTATCCGAGTCAGCCAGCTGGATATGAATGCTAAGAGGATTTTCCGGATTTTGAGGATGCGATGCGCGACCGCGAAGGGGACGCCCAACAAATTATGCAACGCGCGGCCGCGCGATAACAAGCGGCTGAAAAATCGCGACTTTCCCGGCCGCGAGATAAAGCAGGCCGCTCGTTGTAAAACGAGTTTCATAATGAAACGGCTGTTCCCTGCGAATCAACGTGTGGCCGTAGGTTTATAATTTCGCTCATATGTAGATCTGGTCGATATTGTCGACATCGTGACTTAGGACTATTAATTAATTTTTATTCTTAACTTTTAAATATTTTTAAAATATAAAAAGATATAAAATTTATATTTTATTGAAAATGAAATGTATTGACATATGATGACACTATTCAATAGAATTTTCAATGGAGTCATCCTATGGTAAAAAATATGTCAAAAAAGCCTTTCTAAAATAAAATTCTGGAAGTTTAAATTGCCGAACTTGTCCCACAATTGTACACAAATTGCGTTCTATTATTTATACCAAACTTGTAAAAAGCAGCTATTGAATCAAAATTTAATATGAAAAGAGGAAAACTAAATTAATGTTTTTTAAAGATATGTCTAATGATTGAATTTTATATATTTAAATCTGTATATTTCAAATTATATATTTGTTAAAATTTCTTATAAAGAGAACAGACTGGTAATAGAAATCAGTCATCTTTTATATATCTTATTAAAGATATTGTATCACTTGAAGTTTTGCCAAACTGATAAATAGCGATCAAAAGATACTATTTTATAAAAAGTTGTCTCTACTTTGTGAGCAATAACATTTACCGAATTAGTACACTTAAAAACGTCCGTACTTTTCCTCATTAATACACGACCCTTCTCAGATTTCGATAGAAGAGCGGACGTAAAACGAGCAATATTGGCCGTCTTAAGCGGCCCACGAATAGAAAGGGTTATAGTACGAAGAGGGTGTAAAAAGAGAGACAGGGAGACATAGGGAAACAGGACAGAAGTAACTGTTCGGATAGAAGTTCCAATTACCGACTGAATCTATATTTAATAAGACAGGAGAGTTATACTTTCCACCGGGGTGGTCGGTCGCGACGCGCAGTTCGAGCGCGAAAGTTTCGCCGGAATTATCCTCCACTTCGCCGGCGCCGGTCTTAGTCCGCCATCGCCTGAGATAATTAAATATATCCGCGCACGAAAATGCTCAAATGGATTTTCCTCCAGACGAGAGCCGCGATAAGGAATTTTCCCGTTCGGGAAACAACGCTGCCGGAGAAAGTTTCCCTTCGCTCGTCGTTTCTCTCTTTCTCTCTTATATCATCGGCGCCTTCCCTTCGTTTTGCTGATGATCATGTCGTGTTAAATCGGATCTCGAGTTATACTAGTCATATTGCAAAGATTACAGAAACCTAGGGATGAGTTATAACAATTTTGATAAAACTTGCAGCAAGCTGTTCATCGTGAACTATGTATAATAATATTCTGATATTTTCTAAAAAATATTTGTCGTTAATTAAAAAGTCTGAAAAAACATTTAAATTGCTAAATTTATCATATAATTCGTCACTTATATTGTATCGTTTTAATAAAAGCTTCTATATATTAGTTATAATATTGAGAGAGTATATATAAATATGGGAAAAGTATTTACATATAATTATAAGAAATTACAAAATTTAAAACTTGTTAGTATATATAATTATAGTTTACAGAATTTTCTAGAGAAACATCTTTGCATATCAATAATGTAAAATCCATTAGGACACTGATTTTACTCTTTTGTTATTTTTGTAATTTTTAATGTAGAAAATTGTGTGTGTGCTTAATAATTTCTATAATAGAATTGGTAAGGATTCTCTCTCTTATACTCGATATTCAATTCTCTTATACTCAATTTATAAAAATTCGTTTAGAAAATAATCTTTTATTGTCGTTGCGACACATCTGTGCTTTGCGCAGCTGCTCGTAGCGGCATATAAATTGAAAAGTATTGCACTGTGCGCAAATATAAGTATCTATTTCTTGAAAATAGTATTGAGAGGCAAGCAGCGATTTTACTGTCTTCCGAGACGCGATACTCGATAAGGGTCTGGGTCGAAATTGTTGCGGGGACTTCTCAAGAGGAGCGCCATTAAGTTCCATTTTTTCTTTACCTTAATTGAGTTAGCCTCGCGCGAACTTCCACTCAGCAAAGTTAGTCGTGAACGAAGGACTATAATTATTATGCCGCATAGCGCGACTCGGCTCGCGGCACTGCGACATCGAGATCCCGAAGGAACCCACTCGCTCTCATTTAATTCACCAAACCGACAAGCTTTGATATGGAAAAGATTCCCCCTGTGCTGCCTTTATAATCCAAGAATACAAAATTCTTTTTAGCAACCAAATTTTACCGAAATTGTTATAATTCATTCTCTAGATTTTTGTAACCTTAATTATAACATTATGACTAACAATAAATAGATCGAGACTCGATTTAACACGACATTTTCATTAGCAAACCGAAGGGAATAGGCAACAATATTAAGAGAAACAATATATATAAATAAAATTTATTCTCTTATTTTTTACGCGCATTAAAATACGATGCGAACGAAAAAGACGAGTATAATCGACGCGATTTTAGCGCTGAAAGATTTCACAGTAAATGGAAAAAAAATTGGGCGGAAAGCGAATAAATTAAAAGGGGGAATGTGTTGCGCCAACTGGTGAAAATTGAAGTCGACATTTTTCGGCCGTCCATTCATTCTTTAATCAATGAATTCCCTATTGGATTTCGCCCCCTCAGAATTTTATTTGTGACCACAGCTCGTCAAGCTCAATTATCCGTTTACTAAATGCTATAAATAATTTTTTCATGTTACCCAGAAGCGAAAAATTTGGTTAAATGATTGACATTTGCCATTTAATGCGTTTATTTTTCAATTTTGTAGATAGATTTATGAAATAGATTTATTCATTTGTAATTTATTTTAATTCGATATCGCAAAATATGATCAATAGTTTATATTTCTCTTGTTTGTTGTTTATTACTTCTAAACATAAATTTACTGGAATTGTTAAAATTATGTATATGATGCAATGAAAAGATTTATAAATTATCTAAAAATGCTAAAATTTGTAGACAAAATTGCACATGACTCTTAATGTATATATTAACTACATATGATTTTTAAGATAATATTAAATATATTAACCCTTTGTGTGTGTGTGTGTGTGTGTGCGGCACGGTGGCATTGTACAATGCCACCTTTTTATATATATTCGCTTTTTTCTTTTTTACATACTTTCTCCTGAAACTTCTGAATACCAAGTTTCATAAAAATCGTTCGAAAGGAAAAATGTATGCTTCGAAGGGTTAATATTTTTAATTTTTTATGATGCCAGAAAGAAACATTTTTAGAGTTAATAAAATATTTAAATTACCTGTAAAATTGGACGACTGAGATAGACATAATAATATGCTATTCATAGATATAGCAATCTCGTAAAAAAAGACCTTACAAAGGTAAAAAAAAAGTATATAAAACGCATCTATAGGTATATGTAACATTAAATAAAAAATTAACTGTTTAAAATTGGATATGAAACCTATTTAATTTGTACTTGACAAATTTAACTCTTAAAAACTTTTGATAATATTACAGTATAAAACGCATTTAAAATAAAAATAAAGAATAAAACAAAAACTTAGCGTGCCTGGTTAAAAATGTTTAAAACGCAATGTCCTATACTCAGTGTGAATTAGTGCAATAATAAAAAAATGTATATAAAAGTTATTAACAGATAAAAAGATAATGTCCCATTAATGCTCAATAATTATTAATTTAAACTTAACATTTACGAATTATTATCAGAACATGTGAAAGAGAAGTAAGCATGTTTGTAGAAATACGATCCAGATTAAAACACAATATCCTACGCTCAATATGTGAATAATGCTCGGGCACGTCAAGTTTTTGTTTCATGCTTTACTTTGATTTTAAATTCGTTTTATACTGTAATATTTCCAAAGTTTTTAAGAATTAAATTTGTCAATAATACTTGACAAATTAAATAGATTTTGAACAGTTAACCTTTTATTTAACGTTACTTCTTTGTGCGTTTTATGTATTCGGTATACTTTTTTACCTTTGTAAAGTCTTTTTTTATGAGATTTCACTTTTTTGTATAAATTATTTTTAAAAAATAGAAAAATTTTGAAATTTTGTGAAAGGATTTAAAACTATAAAGACTGCAAACATATAGTAGCACTAATTGTAAGTGCAGTTTTATTGTGTAGTATATTTATTATTAATACACACACACACACACACACACACACACACACACACACGTTAACACATTCAACTACATATATATTCTTTTCCAGTATTTTTAATACAAATTTTATTACATTCATTTTGCATATAATATGTATTTCATTTCATCGTTTTTTATTGGTATATAAAATCCATTATATTGCACTTTTTAATATCTTAACGAGAGACTAGCGACGAGGAAATACTGCAGCGCTCAATTAAGTGATAAATAACACAAGTTTGTAAGTTTTAAAAAGCGATCACTGTTTTAATCGTTTTTTCAAAATTTAGCGGCCATATTTGATCAACCACGTTCAAATTTTGTCACCGCAATAACGAAATCATAGTCAGAAATAAAAAAATAATGAAAATTCATAAAAATTTGAAAAAGTTTGATAATTTTAATAAAAAATTTTAGTTTTTCGAAAATATTAATATTTAGCCACCATGTTGTGTCCGGCCATATTTGAAAAAATGTAATAATTAATTTGTAACCACTGACCAAAAGATTGTAGGGACACGAAATTTTTTAATGAAAATTTAACAAAGTTTGTGAGTTTCATTTCACAAGATAATCATTTTTCAGCATTTTACTTATAAACTGGCCGCTATGTTGGTTTCGACATATTGAAATTAAACATTCTTGTTGATGAGCAGCAACTGAAAAATACCGTAACACTCAAATTAATAATAATTAGAACGAGTCTGTATGATTTGAATATCGACGTCATTATTTTTTAGCATTTTTCGAATATACAGCCGCCATGTTGGGTTTCGTCATATTTAAATACGACGTCCCAATTGTTAATTTATGATCAACATCTCAAAATGTATCATGATATAAATTTTCATGGAAATTGAACGCAGTTTGTAATTTTTAAAGAACGAAATAGTTATTTTTTAGCATTTCAGGGATAATTTGGCCGCCATATTGGTTTTGGACAAACTAAAAATTAATTTTTTTCCATGGATTCAATGCTAACTACTAAATAAACCCATTAACACATATTTCTATGACAGTCGAAACTGTTTTATAACTTCCAAGTAACGATTTCATCTGTTGTACCTCGTTACCCGCAGACTTCGGTCACCATATTGGGGTCCGCCATGTTGATTTTTCAAAAGGCCACAGCTCAAATAAAACTACATATGTATGTATAGCTATAAAATGAGTCCCGAATGAATTTTCCAGGTGACCCCAATTTTTGGACAGGGGGGGGTGTCTGATTTGACAGAGAATGCCCCATATATAAAACAGTAGTTTAAAACTCTTAGCGCACAGAGGTTGAAAAGAAACTTGTATCTGTTTTAATATAACAGTTTGATTTATTCAGTTATACATAGCGTAGTTGTATAAAAGCAAAAATTATATTCTGAAACTCGGATAATATACAATTCGGATAATGTACGAACTGTAAATATTTTTTGTCGAGTTGCAATACATAAAAAAGTCAAGATTTAGTAACTAAAAAACGATAACTTTCTATTGGTGAAGTCAATTATCGAGAAATCGGCATGAGTGCGAAATTGAATTTCCAAAAAACCATGAGCTGAATTATAGCTGAATTCCATTTAAGTTTGTCTTGATTTTCCAAAATTATTTGGCCGTATTCCGATATACACTGCTACTACTGAAAATCCATAGTTCACGTTACAAATAAAGTTTTATTATAAACAGTGTATATCGGAACACGCCCCCCCCCCCCCACACACGCACACATACACACAGGCTGCGTTCCGTTTCACGCATATGCGCGCATTTTTTACAGATTACGTGACATGAACTATAGATAAATGCGCGCATATGCGTGAAACGGAACGCAGCCACACACACACGCACGCACGCACGCGCGCGCGTCTTAAATTCAGTTTTATGACAAATAATGATCCATGATCAGCAGCACATTTCATTGCTTATATTAACACTTCACGATCATCATCTTCAGCTTGTTGGAAATGTTAAATTGCAAAATAAACGTGTTTTTCTCTCTCACCATTCCTCTCATTTTCTCCACCCCTCTCTCCAGGTCTCACTCTCTCTCTCTCCCCCCCCCTCCCGATTTTTCTCTCTCCTTATCTTTGTTTTTATAGCTCTGTTTCCTTTTTCCTTTGAAAAGTGTTAATTTATTAAAAAATAATTTTTAAAAAATGAAAAAGATACAATTGAAAAAGTTGTGAAAGCCCTAGAGGGACAAAATCGTTTTGTACGTAAGCGTGAATCGTTTTGTACGTAAGGTTTCAAATATACATATAATAAAAAACATTGTGAATGTCCCTGGAGGGACGAAATCAAATTGTGGGAGCGTGAATCGCTTTATACGTGAGGTCTGAAATAGGAAAATTGTAAAATTTCGCGGAATAGGTTATGAGATCTCAGAAATGACTGCACCAATTTTGATCAAATTTGTCTCAATCGAAAGTTTGTATCAATATTATATTACAAATGTAGATTTTGGATTACTGATTTAGTTCCTGACATATTTTAGTCGAAAGTTTATTTATAAAAGGTACTTACAATTAGTAGCGCCTTGACGTTATGCGCTTTGCAGTCATATCGACAGTGTGACGTTATGCGTTTTGCAATCATATGGATAGTTGTTCTTTTATTGTATGTACAGGGTGCTTCCGTAACCTACACATCAGTAAGTTGGGTTGCCTATCTGCCTATCGACAGGGGCATACTTCACTGGGCAGAATAAAGTCAGAATGCAAATTCGGCAGGGTTGGGTAGTAACTAGTTAAAAAGATAAAAGTTAAATAATAAAGTATTAATAGGTAACTTTTAACTATTTAACTTAACTTAGATATTACAATGATAAACTACACCAGAGTGATAAAAGTCGATTTCTCTTTCTCCTTATTCCCGACCAGATTTCAGGGTTGGGTAGATTAATATTTTTTTTTAACTAAATTAAGTTGAAATTAATAGTTTATAAAATTAATTTAGTTACGCTAAAAGTTACATACACAAAAAACTAACAATCAGTTTAAAGTTACGTTAAGATTAAATTAACTT
>NJRQ01000208.1:205909-224945 GCA_003063805.1 Aphaenogaster ashmeadi | reverse complement strand
ACGGATAACAACATATAAACAAATTCGGCAAGAACATCTAATAGCCAGACGTCGGGGCCAGACGTTGGCACACATAGTGGAGTTACCATCCTACTCAACACAACCAACCGTGGATGGTATTTTTGGGGAAGACATTCATACTCCACTTTCCACCTTCCACTTTCCAACACCATCAAATATACCATACCCCCAAAGTATAGTAGTTTTTATAATATTGTTTCGTATATTTTGCAATAATAAACTTTTTCGTAAGATAACCAAAAATGAGCATCTGAAAAATTTGGCTCCAGAACCGACATAGGCCGTGTTCCGATATTCACTGCCAGTACTGAAAATCTTTAGTATACGTAACGTGAACTATGGATTTTCAGTACTGGCAGTGTATATCGGAACACGGCAATACAGTAGCACATAGTAAGCAATTTTGCCAGAATTCAGATGCGCGTTAGTTTAAGTTACTACCTTGTTCTCTGTCTTACCGACTAATATGTCGGTTTATAATGCACCTCGACTTTATGTTTGAAACTACGCTATGAGAAAAATAAGAAAAAGAAAAATCGTCAGAATTTTATTCTCGCATTTTTTGAAGAATTTGTTTTTAGCTGATTTTATATAGACACAAGTCACATATAAATGAATTATGGATTTTTACTCTTTTAATTCTCTAAGCAGATAACGTTTTTATCAGTATTAATAAAGTGCAATGTTTAGTTTCCGAGAAATAAGGGGGTGTCGCTTTAAGAGACCTATGTCGGTATAGACGACTTTCCTCTACTTTATATCCAGCTTTTATTAGTTCAAAAAACATATTCTACAATTTATAATATTTGTGCTTATAAATTGTAATAACTTGTTTACGTAACAAGTATGTCTTATTCTCGAATCTTCAACATTATACGTTTTTCTTGAGAACATTATCATGCAATTTATTACAAGTACTTTGATTAAAAAATTAGATTGATTTTTGTGAAGATATTTTTTAACAAGACCACAATTGTGGTTGTACAGAATATAATATTTATTACATTATATTTATTTAACATTAAATTATATACAAAAGTTTGTATGTCATCGCGAATATATACAAATATCATTTATTTGACAATCGATAATCATGAAATGAAAGAGTTAACGCGATCGATATGTCTTACTTGCGCATATTTTTTATATCATGCAATATATTACTCACGCGGATTATATTAGCAATAATTCACGCAACGTAAATCGATAAGTCGAAAAGTCTGCGTAAATATAAAAGTCGCATCGAAGTTTCGCAAAATAAAAACCGAAACATTCGCTATGCATTGACATTGTTCCTTTCTATTTTTATTTATATAATCCATTATTCATATTCTGAATAAACATAGTGTCGGTTCTTACTAGAGAAATGAGATATAGTTCGGCATAATCTGTCATCACAGTTTACAGGAAAATTCTGGCGAGAGCTTCAGTTTTCTGCAAATTGTGCTACGCTTAGACTCGCGCGATATATTATTCATACATCCCATCTTGTAATAATCATGGGCCCTAATGGGTCGCACATGATTCGTAAAATCTCATATTAGTCCATGTAAAATAAAAGGCGGCTCGCGAGCGCGACAGCGTCACATTTGAAATTTTGCGACGTGGTGGCGTCGTACCGCATTTCCATAAAATTTACATGCGGATTCCGAAATCCAGAGGAATTTCTTATGGAAACGATGATGACATTAATGTCTGAATTTTGAATTCCGTGTGAAAGTACCACAGAACTCCTGAAGGTATCTTGTTAGCAATTTTTATAGATGAATATTAATTCGCAGAAATTATTTTGAATTCACCGTTTAGTTCATGGGCGTTTGACAGCGTACTTCATATAATATTTATGAAGTAATTCTCTATTGATTCTATTGATATTGATATCTGTCAAAATGTTATCTCCATAACATTTAGGCCTTTGTACCTAACAATAAGTGTAATCCTAATATCTTTTACGTAACTTCGAAAATTCTCCATTTCCGTCGATTCCTCTTATCGATGCCACTCTCCTCGGAATGATTATGAATCATAATGGATACCGCGTGCGGCAGTCTCGTATCGGACATTGATAAATAAAAGGTATCGCGCCGTTCTTGAAACAGAAGTAAAAGCCTCGGTAGGTTTTCCGAGCTAAAAGCTTTCCGAAAGCAGTGCCATTTGTTTTACTTTCGCCCGGGCGATTACATGATAGATTATTCACGTAACTCCTCGGTATCAGAAAGGAGCGCGGAAGCCGCGGCATAAATCACAATGGACGGTGTCTTTGTTTTAAAAAGCAGCGTGCGCGCACTCCCACCATGTCGAACGAAATAAAATATATAACAGCGTTCGTGTGCTCTCTCAATTTCCCTAGAAGGCGGACTGCTTTTTAATGCAACACACGCCATTTTGCATTTTGCACGTCGACGACGTTCGCGAGGGCTTCGAGCGCATTTCTTGCGATACGACAGCGGCATTCCGTTTGCGATTAAGAGATAGACGGAAGAAAGTGACGAAGAAGCTTTGTGAGTGTAGCATTATTATTTATACGTAAATGCATTTTTATTTGGCGGTAATGATCTGAGGAGTCAAGTTTATTTTTAAACATAGTACTTTTTAAAGTATTTGAAACTCTCCTAATTTCTTTGTTTCTACCAAATTTTATATCAAACTTAATTTAAAAGAATAATATCTTTTTATTTCCGTCTGTGTGCAAAAGTCTATTTGTTTCTTAAAATTTACAAGATTTATTGATAGCTCTCAAGTATGCCAATTTTGCCAATATATCTCAAGATTCTCCTTTTACTCACAAAAGTTTCTTTCTCTCTATTTTTTTCATACAATATGCATTTTATTAAAATGTAATTTTAATTAAATTTTTCGAAAATGAGAAACTTATAATAAATAAGAATACAAGAATAACTTCAAGAATTTTTGCTTTCTCTTGACAACATATATTGAGTATTCTTTTGCTGTCAATCTGGCAATTAGAGGCGATAGCGTGGCAACAGGATTTAGTGGTGTCGAGTATAATTTACAATTCGCACTGCAATCGTCCGTAACGCGATTTCCATTCGGATGCGACGAAAGAAAAAGATGTAACTGAGGGCGGCGGAGGAATAACGAGGATGGGAAGAACGAGGTCGTCGACCGTCTCCTCTCGAGCTGTCCTCGTTTTCTCTCTCTCGTTACGATTGGAGATGGTGAGGTGGAGAACCCAGTTCTATATCTTTCGATTTCGTCATTGAATTAATCACTCCCACGAGGACAATTATTCCGGGAAAGCTTAAATAAGTCGGCCGTAGAGGTTTAAAAACGCTTCTCGGCGCGACGATTGAGCGCAACAATTGTTTCGATTTAATAATAATTTTCTTTTTATATTTATTACACACTAACGAGGAAAATAAAAAGCAAGAGATGGACATGTTTATTATTTATTGTCTCGGGCAAGATTTCCGCAATGAACAATTCATGCGATTAAACGTGCAAAAACATCAACATGAAATACAACGAGTTACGCATTTTTCGATAATTATAATGTATAATAATTATACGCATGCGTAATTATATTACATGCGCGAATAACTTAAACATAAGTAAATGACTAAATATTAATCCGACCATAAATTAATAAATTTTAATTTTTAGTATTCTGCTTGTCACACAGAATTTAAATAATATATTTCTAATTCTTGTCGCTTATATTTTAAATGATAGATATCCTAAAATTAATGCTTATTTATAACTCAACGTCCTGAAATTTCATCGATGATTATTCCAGCACGCGGATTGGTTTAACACGTATGACGTAATGAAGTATCATTTTTAACTTCGTTAAAATACTTCGGAAAATATAGAAAGTTTGACCTCGTTTCGTTCTGCGGGTTAATGTATTGATATATATATATTTTTATTTTATATCTTTTTTCTTTCTTGCTAATGAAGATTGGCTGTAACTTTGGAGACAAATAAGCATAGTGAATTATACCAATCAAAATTAAATACTGGATACAAAATTAAATATTGGATTTGAACTTGAAATAACTTTCAGATTTAAGAAAAAAAACAAACAAGTTAGATATCTTTTTTCAAGCTTCAAACTTGAGAGTAAACAATATAATTAACTTGGATTTGTATTAGCAATATCTGGAGGCTTTATCTGTCTCTGGTAGTAAATATAATCTTCTCCAAGAGGCTTATATGACTAATTATGTTTGAAAATTCTTATTGAAAATTTGTAAATTTTGCAGATGATTAAAGATCTCACGGCATTTTAGATCCATATTATTCTCGCCTTATCCGCACGAAAGTATTTATTAAATTATATAACTAAATTGTTTTGATAATTTTTGATAATAAGAATGTTTCTAATAATATATTACATAGAAATAAATACAGTAATTATAACAACAAGCAAACACTAGTCAGCGCAATCCAAATTTCGACTAATTTCTCTTACTAATGACAAAAGCCATTTATGCACAAATTGCAGCGAGCTGTGATAGCATGACTATTCGATTGCACGGAGATATCCGCGTGCAAGAGATCTTCATTCTCTGCATAACGTGATTTATCCTGCTCGCAAAATTATATTTAGTTTACTACATATACGTTTCCTCTTTTGTCAGTTAATATTATATACATCTGCAATTGAGAACAATTGCGTGATTAATGGATACCCATAGACATAGTATATCTATGTCTATGTGGATACCATTATTTGTGAAATTAACCTCTTGTTATGTTAATCACTATTATAAAAATATATTTTTTAATCTCAACGGGGAAACTATATATACTTATCAAATTTAAACAAACATTATAGCATGATATTGTTTTAAGGACACTACCGTTAGATACAGTTGGCGTATTGGGAATAAAGCATGATCAGATTTCCGATGCTATAATTATAATATTACCATACGTAGCGGATGCACGTAAATTAATAGTTTGTATACAAACGAAACTGTATCGTGTCTTTCACATTGTTATTAATTGAACAAAATATTCATCACGTCAAATTGCATTGTCAAATAACTTATGCGAAAGCTTAACGAACAGTTTCAGAAAGTTGCTGCAAAATTTGGCAATAATTTACGAAACGTTGTATAATTAGGAATATGTGTTTTTTCTCATCTTTTTACTAACAATAAGATGTTCTGATATCTCCTACATATTTTATTGTACACTTTTTTGCATCTTGAAAAAGGCTCTTAACGAATTTAAGCTTAAAAAATACCAAACACTACAAGTAGAAGGTATTGATTTTTCACATAATTTGTTTCTCAATAATGTTTTCCAACTGAAAAAAGAATTTTTCTTTCCACCGGTTTCCTTTCCGCGACAAATTCTATTTTTTCCCCCCCAATTTCTCCAATTGCTTTGTTACTTCCTCATTTGAGGGAAAAATGCTCTTATCTAGCAGCATCGCGGCTTGAACAAATCTTGCGAGAAACGAAATAAGGGTCGCTCCTCGAGGCTCATCTTACAAAGTAGCGGGCTGTGAAATAAGGGCTTGTAAACGGGATAACATTACCGGATCGGCCGGCCTTGCTGCGGTGCGGCGCGGTAGGATGATAATAACCTGCGTGGGAACGCGGCGTTGTACATCGACAACTTCCGGTTGACCTGTTTCTAGCCCCTTCCGCCGCCGAAATTTCAGCTTGGACGGGCCATGCCGGAAGCCCTGCTGAGATCGATATCTCGATACGCGCGTTCCGGGGGCCCGCACTATTAACGGCCGGCCGATCGCGAGCCCAGCAAATATTCGCGAGTGCGTTGATTCTGCACCCTCGCATTTCATCCCTCCAAAATTTTCAAAGAACAGCTTCCATTTATCGCTCGAGATTCACCGAAAGGTTAATAGCTTGTAATTAATATTCAAATTATAAAGAAAAGATAATATTCAATCAAACATTTGTAAATTAATCTATCGATTAATTCGGTCAAATTGATCAGATTAACGTAATTCGAGTACTTCGCGATAACTAATAAGACATGACATTAGATAGACGCACGATGAATACGTCTGACAACATAAAAGAGTAAAAATAGGATAGTAAAGGATTAAATGAAACGAGAAAGTGTGACTACCAAACGAGGAATATGTCGAGGCTTGTTATTGTCCCGGGACGATCATTTGCGTCGATAGAGCGTAGACGCGAAAGGGATCCGGCATAGTCGATAACATTCATCTTGTGGGTCACTGAAGTGCGAAATAAGGGTCGTGGATTACGTTACAACGTCATTCACGGTCACTCGGGCGACATTAACGATCTGCACGGAAACACGAATTACGTTAGCAGTTATATGATTCGTATTCTCAAGCCGAGTAAACTCGCATAACGAGTGGTAAATTTAACTACAATACCTCCTTGCCTTCATTGCGGTACATTCAAAAGGTTTGAGAAACTCTTTAATAAGCAAACTTCTTATCTTTTTGCATGAATATGCAAAATGCTATCTTGTTGGCATCAAGCTAAATAATATATTAGCGAAAGAACAATTTGCTAATATAAAAAGAATTAATCAATTATGAAAATATATTTTCATTATTAAAATTTAGAAGTACTAGAATTGAGATTTGAAATAACGAACTGAAAAGGACACAACTAATTAAACGTAATTAGTTTTAAACATATGCGTGCAGTATATTAAAATTTTTATTAATAATACGAAAGAAAACATCACAGAGTGGGAAACAAAAATTAATTATTCTCTTCTTCATGCAACTTGTTAGATTTTATTACGCAATTTAATAAAATATTATATATATTTTTTTTGTTTTATTGTATATTTAATTACGAAGTTACATCCGTTTTTATTTAACATTAAACTGTGATCCGTAACTAGGCCAGTAAATATAATTACTTGGTAAATTACTGAAGATATCACGCATTTAAATTAAAGTTTATCGTTGTGAACATATTCAAACTAAATTGTAGTCGCAAAAGGTAATAATTTAAACGATTAAAACTTCAACATTGGTAATATGAAGTAATGGTTAACCGATTAAAACTGCAGCTACAATATATCTCGACAAAAATATAGTATTATGATTCAACAAATGCAGTACTATGATTTTTGCTTTTTATTAATGTTCATTGAACAATACGTCGTTTGTAAGTCATATATATATATATATTGCGATTGTCCATCATGAAAAGCCGGCAGTATCATTTAAAAACTCAGTTTTAAAAAAATTTATTTTCATGTTTTCTAATAGCCAATAAAAGTACAAAAAAGACAATACATAGGGTTCCACAAACATGTAAAAAAAAAAGCTGGCGTGGCCTAAAAACTGGTTCGAAATGACGGGCAATGCGCTTTTTCGGCTAGTGCGGCATGTTTCGCCCGGCATGATGAACAGATTGCAACGATGGTACATGTAACGCATCTCCGGTTACGCGTCCGCACTAATCCTGCGGGATGCACTTCGAAAGTTTTAAATTCTTAGTGGAACTGGAGAGTTCGCGGATGTGTTTCACACGAAAGTTGTATACGACTTGTGTGATGAAGTCCCGGTAACTTATTTACGATACAATCGGGACTCGAAAAGAATGTAGCAATGTTGCAATACCGTCGATAATTGCGGTGCATATCCCTATCCTTAAGGAGGTTGACTACTCAACTAAAAATTGTAACTAAAGTTAATGATAACAAGGCTCTCGAATATAAAATCAAGGATAATATGGAAGTAAGCCAATGTGAGCCAACGCCGTTATTGGGGCGAAAATAAATTATTTATTAACTATACAAATTACAAATATACAATAGTATAAAAATGATAAGAATTAGTTCAAATTTATGGAGGATATTCGTCTATATGAATCTGCCATCCATGCAAAATTTAAAGTCAATGGTCTGCATGGTTGGTTTGATAAAATATGTTAGTTTATGTAATAATTTTATATTAAAGTTTGTTCAATTTTCACAAATTTTTATTCGCATCACATGTCTCTACATTTGATTCTACATTATTCTCATTTATATAATGATGGAAAATAATAACAAAAAAAAAGTTATACAATTATTGCTATGTATGTCGCCCGTGTATAAGAGTATAATTTCAATAATTAATTACTCGACATAATTAATTACTCAACCATGCAGACCATTGATTTTAAATTTTGCATGGATGGCAGATTTCCATAGACGAATATCCTCCATAAATTTGAACTAATTCTTATCATTTTTAGTTGAGTATAACGCACACATTTCTCTAATCGTGCAACATTTCCTATATTCCTAAATTTTTAAAGAATTTTCTGAAACTAGTAATAAGAAGGTTTGGCAACCCGAAAGTTCTTAAAAATCTGAAATTTTGCAAAAATAAAGTACATATGAATCTAATCACATAACATTTTTCTGGTGTATCATCTCAATATGTTCTGTCTCTTATACACATCTAGATGTGTATAAGAGACAGATTTAATAGATGCTTATTAACATAAAAAATTATTAAAATTCAACTCGTTAAATGAACCAAAACCCATGGTCGCTAACGTAGTAAGAAGATTTTTAATTAATCAATTTAGCCAGTTGTTGTCGAATATAATTTACCTTGATTGGTTATTTATTTACTGGCGTAAGAGAAGACTTTATCTGTAACATTTTTCCGTTTCGGCTGATAAGTAGTTGTAAGGGTGAAAATATCCCTTCAAAGAAAATCGGACATGCATCGGAAAATCTGTTAATATCTCAGAAACTATAAGAGATATTGAAAAAATATTCAATATATATAAGATTTTATGATTTTTCATGGCCTGATATAAAAGACAACAATCATAAGAGGTTTAAGAAAATTTTTTTATGCTTCTACCATTATCCTTTTAATCTAGGAAATTTTTATTATTTGATAATAGTCAAATATATAATGTTTCAAGCCTTTTACAACCATGAACAGATTATAATTTTTATGAGAGATTAAATTTTTTAAAAATATGAAATTAATCCTTAATGTTCGAAAACGTATTGATGTATTTTTAATATTTATTTGAAAAATACTTCAATATATTTTCGGACATTAAGGATTAATATATTAAATGTTTAACTAAAAATTATAATCACGGTTGCAAAGGGCTTGTGAGATACAATTGATGTGTTATTATTATATTGTCAGATTTTATATAAGTTATATTATACTTGTATAATTTTCTTTATGTCTAATGTAAATACCAATAATACTGTTTATTAAATTTTGAATATTTTATATAAATATTTACAAAATATTTATTCATTTTTTTATGATTATAATTTAGCTAATTATATAGATTTGGATTAGCTCATATAGGACAGACTATGAAAAATGATGAATTTATGTTTCATTATATAACTCTTTATTAACATACATGTACTAGAAAGATTTTGATTTTTATAGAGTGCCCCGAATTTTTATTTGACATATATAAATTAGACGTTTCCGTTGATAAATAGACTCCGCGTGTATCTCTCCAACGAGTGAAAAAAAAAACGTATGGTCTTTTATAATAGTCCGCTCGTCGGAGAAATCTTTCGCAATGTCACACGAATAAATCCAAAAGGAACTCCGGGGAATGGACAACATCTCGGGTCGTACAAGGCGGTGAGGGTGTGTAAAAGGGGCTCAGTGGAATGTATACACATTGACGCTTCCACAGAGCCGGAAATCCCGGGACCGACTACCATCCATTCCACCGATTCTGCCAAGGCAGCTGGTTAGCCGCCGCGGGCTGTCAAGCGCACAACTCAGAGCGAGTCCAAAGGCGCGTTTGGACCACTCAGGAGATTTCGGTCCGACTCCAAAGTGGAGGTTGTATCGCTCTTCTTGGACCGCACGCTCGTCGTTGCAAGACGCACAACACCAACGCCAATGCCGGAGTCACTGTCGCTGACTTGCGGACCGACCGCACGGCACCAATCACATTTTACCATGAAATTTTGCCACTTCGCGAACGGATGAAAGATTTGCAGAAAGGCGGTGTTTCGAGGTATTCGTGAAAAGTTTACCAGAAGATCTGAAAATTTTTTTGTGATGTCGACAACAAAATGCGATAATGAATATTGAAAATTGCTTCTACGTTGAGATTTGCGTTGTAAAATATGTAAACATACAGGTTGATGTAAAATTATATTTACTATATAAATATATTAATAACATTAACGTAATATTACAAAATGATATTATCATGGCAAAATGATATTGAGAATTTTGAGAAAATTGAGAATTTCCTGAATTTTATTTATTAGAAACGTTAATTATTTATAACGGAGAGAGAAATTTGTTCGGATATTATATAAAATAAGTTTATTGAATATAAAATAAAATTTTTGTTATCTTTACGATAAAAATGACAAAATAATTAAAATAATACATTATTTGTGATATATTAATTCTCTGTATTGTTTACTGTTATTTATTTCAAATTACAAATAGAGAACTGCATATATCTATAATAGCAAATATCTATCTTCTGATTTAAATCTTTTGGATACGGCAGTTACTATAAATGCCACTCATGTCATCATAAAAATAACAAGACATAGATTTCTCCATCTGACTTAATCGAGATATAAATTCTTGAAGGATTTCTCTCTCTCTCTCTCTGTATTATAAATTCGAATTCAAGGAATCTGCAATGACAAATATAGAACGCC
This sequence comes from Aphaenogaster ashmeadi, assembly GCA_003063805.1. Lineage (NCBI taxonomy): Eukaryota > Metazoa > Arthropoda > Insecta > Hymenoptera > Formicidae > Aphaenogaster > Aphaenogaster ashmeadi. Next base: position 214,313 of record NJRQ01000208.1, on the reverse strand, counting down.
GACTTTGATATGACAAACTAAAATTGCAAATGTTGTCCAAATTTGCATATAAACTGATTTTTTAAACATACGGCTGTCCTTTTGGTCTATTCGAAATGCTAAAAATATCCATGCAATTTCTGTATTTTGGTTCACTGTATAAAGTTAGCTATTTCAAACTCAAAAATTTTGTAAATATTCAACCTTGAATCATAATTAACCATTTAAAAGTTTATAAAGTTCAATTTGCCTAATTAAAAAGAAAATAATAATAATTGGAACAATATTTGGGTCGAGGTTCAAAAGAATCGAACATAAGAATTTTCAGAAAAGAATTTTTTGATAAATTTAAAATTAATTTGTTTTAAATAATTTAATTGGAAATCCCGTTATTTATATCTCTTTATTCCTTAGCGTTTAATTATTCTAGCAATGAGTGAAATATATGACATCTAATATAGTAAATAAATGTCAAGCTTATGTGTGCAAAGCAAGGTAAAAAGGTTAAAAGACCAAGAAACGAGCGAAAAAACGAAGGATGTTATAATAAATAAATAATTTAATATCGAATAATTGTCAAATTAATAGAACGTTTCGACTACATAGAGTCTTCGTCATCTAACGAATATTACAATGCGTGATTAGAGAGAGAAGTCCAAAAGATAAAACAAATAAATATAGATAAAGATTAAAATTGACACTTAGAGAATAAACTAGGAGCATCGCAAAGAAGAATGATAAGAAGCTATATCAAACTAATACACATGCAACAGATTATAGATGGAATGGAAGTCATAATAATAAAACGTATTCTTAAATTCAATATCCACTCTTAAAAAAGCTGTGCTTTTGATTGGTTTTCTTATTGCGCTTACTTTGTGAGCAGCTGTCATCGCGGAAATCACTGCATAATTTTACAGTTTACATATTTGTCACATACCTATATATGTATAGCTGTCATCGTGGATAAGAAGGTTACAAGTTGTATATGGAAAATAATTTCCTTAATATTTTCTTCGGAATTTATTGTTATCGGTTAAATATTGAAGATGTACATAAGTAATTTTATTCATGTCACACGATATATAGCTCGTAGTACGAAGTAAACAGCAAATACGAAATATATTAAATGACTTTTAGGAACGCTTGGACTATTATAAATAAACCGTAGAAGGACGGCAATTTAGAAATAAATAAGAATAAATAGCGCACGCGTAGCGCGCATCTGTATGTCTAGTTAGTATAAAAATTTGATGTCGGTCACTGATTAAAAACTGCATAACGATTCTTCGTTCAATAGCGAAAATGTGTTAAGTCCCGGATTGATAAAAATTGTCACAAGAAAAAGAAATATCTGTCTGGTCCGAAATGACAAAACGTCCATTAAAAATATTTAAAAATTTTGTGTGAAACAATCAATTAGGTAAAAATTAAGCAGATAATCAATATATGTGTCCAAAAACGTTTTGAGGTAGCCACTTGTTAGGTCCAGTTTCTAATATAGACTAAATATAAAATCTACTTAAAGAAAAAAGAATTCATGTTTGAAATTATATTCATTAAATCTCAGTGGTAAATAATCTTGTAGTGTAAAACTTTTATTTCAACTTTCACATAGAAAGCATTGGCTTTAAATATGCCGTACGTATTTCATTTTTGGTTGACAGAATCTTTATGAAGCATCTGTTGTATTTCGCTCGAAAAGTCCAGCGCCGAACCTGTGCAAATCCTATTTTTCAGTATTAAAATACCAACCAGGATTGTATTAATAAATATACAAGTAACACGCCATGCACGGTGTCGCTTAATATTTGCCTCTCACTTATTTACAAACGGAACAGAAAGAACGCTTGTTGCATCGTTACCATGGGCCGGCGAGTAGTTATTGCAGAATATATTCAACGCAGCGGTGATATTTCAGACCACGGAGGCAATATGGCGGCCTGCATAAGCGCCGAATCATAAATAAAACCACTCACATTGCCTTGCGTTCGTTGAGAATATCGAGAAAGATTATATTATGGAAAAATGTTTTCGGGATTGCTTTGTTAGAAATAATACAACCTATTTCTTATTACGGCAAATAATCGATGAAGACTAAAAGTCTAGCTAGTGTCGCATGGATTTATCAGATTTTCGATATAATTGCTGTTTATATGAATTATTCATCTCCTCTTGATCTCTATCTTGAGGGAATAATCGACGGAAATACCGGATGACGACTTATTCTGGATAATTAATAAGTGTCTCTCCTTAATTATTAACATTTCACAATCCACGACTTCTTGTTTATAAATAACATTTCGTTTTATTTTGCATCTCTCGTTTTATACCTGCGCGTTCTATAAATATTCTACAATCTTCGACTTTTGTCTGAGTATTTATATTAACGCAATTTTCGCAAGAACTAAGATCTTTCAATACGCAAATAATTATGAAGCAAAAGAATGTATCACATTTAAATACAGAATAGCAAGGTAATGTACCTAATGCATCTAATGTAATACATCTAATCTTGCCGTATCCTTAATATAATTATCTCCATATAATTAACATTATCTCCCTGTTGAGAAGCAATAATTAAGTTTGCACATTTTTGTTGCAATTATGTCCGTTAAGAGATTAAATATTCTGTAATTATCGATAGTTGTTTTCATCTTAGTTTAGTTTGCCAATAGAATGTATGTATGTACATCGTCATGTGCATCTGGCAATGCTCTTGTTAATATATTCGCCATTGTTTTGAGTGTGAAATTTTGTGGAATTTTTGACGATTTTTAAAATTTTATTTATCATTGTGTATATATAATTCAATTAAACGCAATCGCGATATTAGGTTACCCAATACTCATTGCTGTTTGAAAGCTCGTGACACTCGTAACTCACATCGAGTATGTGTAAAACAAATTAAAAATACGTTATCCATGGAGGATTGAACTGAAATCTGTAATGTTACTGATAGATTGAACACATTCAGTATGCTTTTATAGGAGATTAAAAAAATAAATAAGTAGTAGAATTTATCAATATTGTATATCGTAATAATTTATGATACTTACATTTTTCAATAAAAATTGGTAAAATTTTGTGCTAATCAATTACAACTTTAGGTGTTTTATACTCTCTTGAGGTTTATTAATTATCGTGGAGCATGCTTGCATCAGTTCTGACGAGAGATACGGAAGCTATTTTCTCTGCGTGCTGATTCAGGATAGAGGTTGCTTTATCGATGATCAAACGATGGTTGGTTTATCGGTCGTTATCCATCTGATAATCTAACGATAGTTGGAATACGAGTAACGCCGGAACGCAAGCTCGATTTTACCTTTAATCAGGTCGTTGAACGCGGCGCGAGAACGTAAGCTCAGTCATGCATAATCGAGCGTACGATGCACGTTGATTTGCATGCAGAACTGAATTACAAACGTAAATAATCCGCGACGTCATACCTTGATATCAATTAATCGGCATAATATGTTACTGTTATAAATTAATAAATATTACTATTTGCATAAACCTTGCAAAATTAAAAAGGAAATTACAAAATTACTCAGTTAATTAATTTTAATAATCACGGTTCAATTATGCAATAATTTGCAATCTGATTAAAGAAATGTTTGCATATTGTGTAGTAATTTATATGAATTAATTGCTAATACGAACCCTCCTCACAGCTATTTATTTATACATCTCTATATTTACCAAAAGAATACAAATAATTATTGCAGTAATCAAAAAGTCGAAATGCATATATAGAGAGTAATTTATTATAAGATTTAATTATGAGCGAAACAGGCTTTTTAGAATTATCCAAAACAAATTTGTATTGTTGATATTACTCTCATCAATGCGTGTATGATAACTGAAAATAATCGAAAGGTTAATATATATATTTATATGAATTGAAAGATAATTGTCTAAATTTAAAAAATCTAAATTTTACCTATAATTATGTAAATTTCAATATCGAGATGCAATCGACGGGCCACCACTCACAATTCCGCGTTCCGAAAAGAGAGTTTAGAATGTAATTTTCTCCGAGGGATAGGGAACGGGAAGCAATTGATAGGGGAGAAAGGATTGTAGACAAATTTTCAATTTAGAAACGGCGCGTAGCGCGTCGCCCCTGTTTTTGCGCGAATTCCATTTACGCTCTCAACCTAAAACAATAACTCCAAGATGGAGAGAATGGCGGCACTTGAAAAGGGTTTCTTTCACCCAAAGATGCAAGATTTTATAAGTGCTGTGTAGTTTTTATTTATTCCTTTTCGTTTTATTTAATATTTTATTTCTGTGCGCTTTTCTCTTATTACGTTTATTATTTATTTATTATAAAAACAGCTATATGTTGAATTATATTTATTATGCAGCAATATATTTGCATAAAAGATGGATGTAACTGTTGATGCTTTATACGTGAAATTATAAATAAGATGCTTTTACTTTAGTGAAGGATTATAAAAATGTTTGAATTGCGCGTCATCTTCCTAACGAAACTTTTTGCGAGGAGGGAGTAATGTGGCGGCCATTACTGTAGGGTCGAGGGAAATTCTTGACCCAGTACTTTCGCGAGAGTTGAAGGCCCGCGTGGTTTGAGTGGACTTTGAAATCCGGCGTCGTCAGGTTGAGCGAGTTTTTGAGTGAGCAGCTGCTACTCATCGTCGTTTAGCATCGCTAATGTTGGAGAAGTAGCCATTTTTTCCCAGCACATTTTCCTTAATTCATTATTTTCTGCTCGAATAATGTTACTATCTCATTGTACATTTAACAGTCGTGTTATTAAAGCTGCAATAACTAAACCGTATGACGACTCCCCTCTTTTTCTACTTTTTCTTTGAAAATTTCAAATTACTTTTGGTTTACGGAGAACAAATTCTCATGATTAAAAATGTTCATCGAAAAGAGATAATCATCCAAGAAAATTGTATCGGATCGCGAAAGTAGCTCTCAAAGAGGAAAAGAAATAACCCCTAAGGACTAGCTCATCAATTTTTCGATTTTATGGTGCTTGTTCGAAATGACACGAGCTATTCGCACCCTTCTTAACTGTCAATCGTGGTGTCGTTTATTCCCTCAAAAAGCCCGGCTCGAAAAAAAAGGGATGAGCGCCCGCCACGCGATAAGGCGGGGAACGACGGCGTTGCGGGGCGAGAGGAGTTGGTTGTACAGGCTGACAGAAGGATAGCATTGTTCGGAAGTACAATGTACGTTGTTATGCCAAAGCGGCATGCACACGACCCTCGAGCACAATGGCGTCAGCGCGGGAGGAAGATAGCGCGAACCCGCGAAGAGAGAATACGCGTCGTCAGTTTCGGCGCGGAGACTGCAACTTTTCCCGACCGCTCTCTTTCTCCCTCTCGAGGCACACTTTTTTCCGATACTGTTTTTTCCCATCCATGAATTATAGCTCACGGTAGAACGATTCTGGAACGCTAGCGCTTTTTATGGAGCCGCGGCGCCGTTCATCACCGCAGGATGTTCCCGGATACACACCCCGATAATTAAAGCGGAGCAGGACCTCGCGGAACGAGTCGAGCCTTATTTATTTTGGACATTGTTTCGGCAAGAAATTTTTGCTTTAGGTTCTAACTCTTGTGCCAAAATAACAGAGTTGTACATGTCCCGTTCGAGAAAAGCGCCTGTATAAAAACTATCGAAAAGTAGAACTAAAAGTAAGTAGAAAAGAGCATATAATTTGTTGTGCAAAATAAACAAAAATATATATAATTTAAATCAAGCAAGTATTATAGAAAAATTGGAATTAGAAACAATATTCATTGATAGATAGTATAACGAGATTCTAATGACTTAAAAAAAGGCAAATTACTAATTATTATAATATAAAAATATTATACGTTTACACAAAATAGATACATAAATAATTCTATAAATAAATCTCTCTAATTAATATTATTAAAATGAAAAATATAAAAATTTTGTGAAAGAAATATACATACAATATCTTAAATAATACTAAAGAAAGAAATAATTGCCTATTAAGATTTATGTCTTTTTAAATGTTTGTGTGGGTGATTAGTTTATTTACTTTACTTTATTTACATTTACTTTAACATTACTTAATATACGTTCATTTAATATTAATTATTTTATTCATCTTCTATTAGTCATTGCGACGTGACCAAATGCATTACTATATCGGTAAAATAAATTTTGCGAAAGCGTTTGTAAAGTATATAACTTTTGTTCAATCAACGAGTAAATTAAAAATAATGAACAATGCAATATTACGATGAATTTTGGTTGCAATTATTACAGCTATTCGAAAGCACAAACGCGTCAAAAACAGGTATACAGTTATGTGCCTGCATGTGATAGTCGAGCGCCGAATTCAAAGCTGTGCTCTCGTACATATTTCCTCGCACTCGCTGCACGAGAATGAAAAGTCCGTTTCCCGACTTTCCTAGCAACTGATAGTTTGTTTGCCTCGTCCTAGCTTTTTCCTCTACGTCTGTGCGCGTGTGCATAACATACTTTCGCGCAATGGATGTATATTTCCTGAAAACTGGTAATCTATAAGAATATCTTCAAATAGCGAAAATTGAATATTTACAATAATATCAAAAATCACCATGACGATCCAATTATCAATCAGTCAATTTCGATAATTTGTCAATAAATACAAAATATCACTCCACAATTTAATTTTATTTTCTTAATACTTTTCCGTTATTAATTTCTTTAATTATATCGCGGCTTATATTTCAATTATTATTAATTATTTTTGCCAATTATTTTCTTTCGAACGGTATAATGGATTAGCAATATTTGACGGAAACGTTCTCTCGTCTTTCACGTTTTATTCCGCTTGTTGCTATTTGCGTAGCAGTCACTTAATCGTATTACGTATTACTCTTCATTTTGACAAATTTTTTATTATACTCTTATAGCCTTGATGGAAATTTACTAAAATATCTGTAAGTAATGCTGAATCACAGAGCTAACTTCTATTTGCGGCTGCATACAGAATCGACATGTCTTTCAAATTCTATTAATTTTGTCGCCGTCAATACCACGTGACATTTCATTTCGGTAAAATTTTATTACTCGCAATTCGTCACAGAGAGTTCATATAATGCAATATTCAATTTGATATAATTGTTACAGATAATAGATTGACTTGTCCAAGAAACTGTCAAGAACCAGTGTAGCGAAAAGTAATTATCAAGTTTATCAAAACTTAAATCAAAATAGTTATTCGAAACTATTAATGGATTGCTAATTAATGAAAAGATAGAAAGTTTGAAACAGAAAATTAGTTTGAGACTTCATATATTTTTCGTTACGAGTAATAAAATACTTAAAACTTTTATTACTGCAATAATATTGCATTATTGTAATAAACATTTTTCTTTTCTAAAAATTGTTTTTAATTTTGTTATGGATTGTTATTTGACTGAAATATTATTAATTTAATATTAATAGCAGACTAATACTTTTTATTGTTTTTTATTATATTTCATTTAGTTAATGTTATTGGTAGGTAATTTTTTGAGAATCCTATATTCAGAGTGTAGATATGTTGTTTTTTAGATTCGATTTCTGCGTTAGGAGTCTAATTCTATTGAAAGATTCTATTGACCTTTTAAATATTAATTAGTAAATTCTCAGTCCTTAATCTTCCAATTTAGCCACCGCGTCGGAAATCGCGCAATCTATGCCAGTGGAAGACCGATGTAAATTAGTATTCCTTTCGAGGAGACTCGGAACAGCTGACCCAGTAAGAGATTACTCTCCTGTCACAATATTAGCCTCTGAAATTCCTCGCAGAAACTTTTTTGTCTGTAAGTTTCAAACTACCGAAGATATTCCCTTTTAAGTGCCCTGCTTCGTGTTTAATGAAGGGACGTGGGTGCAAGGGCGGGACAGTCCGGGATGGGGTTGAACATTGGAACCGACGGAATGAATTGAAGAGGGACGAGGAAGCGGCAGGTGATAACATCAGAATGTAATTGAAACTTTCGCGCTGCTGCTCCGTCATTTTTCTGTCTGACATTCAGCGACGACGACGACGACGACGACGACAACGTCGACATCAACGGTAACGCCGACATCTGGATTCATTACTTATCGTCTGGCAACGCTCGGTTATTACGAAACTTACGGTGTCTTGAGATAGTAATTAAGGCGCCCTCTCACTTCCATTCTTTCTCCGAACGACGTTGTACTAATTAAGCCGCGAGCGCCGGAATCTTGAATGAAACCTGAAACGGCTTTAAACGAAAACGTTTAGGGCATTGAAATTATCTCGCGCCGTGAAAGATGGTGCCTCATGAAAAATCATTGAATGTGTAAAAAAAGTGGGAAAAATATCGTCGTTGACATTAACGCCACATTAATGTAAAGAATTGTAATATTCCTTTCTATTACCTATTTTAGTATAATGATAACGAGAGATGGGGATTCA
>NJRQ01000208.1:188664-204804 GCA_003063805.1 Aphaenogaster ashmeadi | reverse complement strand
TTTTCCTTATAGTGGATATTTCAAAGAATATTTTAGTGCCAAAAAAAGTTCATTTATTTATTTTTAATACGTTGTAAACTTGTGTATAAACCTTAGCGTTCCCGTTATGCCCCGGGTTCCCCTATATAACGTTTCACATTTATATTTTGCTCTATAAATAAATATCTTAATCCACAAGAGATATTTAAAACATATATTTAATTATTTTACGTAATTTCTAATCTTACTACATTTAATCAATTTTCATGCGCATATGTATTACTTGGTAGTTTAATTTCAAATATAGCCACTGAAAACGTCAGCAGCTTAACAAATTATTTGTGCGCTCCATGATTTTCAAATGTTGTCGACGAAAACGGTCGGATCAACGTTGAAACAGGGGTGAACGAGAATGGCTATCGATAGCGAAATTAATTGTTCCACGGAGATCTCGCGTCATCGCGTTGTACAACAATCTGCAGGATAGATTCGCTCTCAAAAAATAATATCCACGCGAGAACGCGTTATCGCATTGCCGGCTTTTCGCGCTCGCGCATTCGTGGTTTAAAGCCGTCGCATATGTATCAATTTAAGAGCATAAGTGTAGCGTATAAGCCCGACGACGGATGGAACATTTTACATAAATTCTATCAAACAATAGGACAACTTATATTTGGTACGCCATTAGTCATGCAGCTTGTACGTTACGCTGTCAAGCCAATTTGTGCGCGATGGCCGCTATCGCGTGCTAAATTCGCACGTGCTATTTGTCATCGCGGCCAAAACATTGTTGCATCGCTTTAATAATAATTTCGCTGTTACAGTGGCATGCTCGACGGTGACGGTGAAAAAGTGTCAGGCGGCTCTGCGCACCCTGCAGGCTTTCACTTTCTTCCGACCGACGTGCCTCTGCAGGGAGCCGCATGTCGATCCGGACTGCAACAGCTTCCAGAACTTCCTGTTCGACCACCCGTGCGACTACGTAGAATGGAAAGGTAAGAATTCATATCTGCGATAACGTGAAATTAACTTAATCTTTAGTCACACGTGTATATTGTTTATTCAATTTTCTGACTTGATACTATGCGATGCGATTACGGCGCATAAAAGATTGACAGCTCTATTATATCTTTGACAATATTTCGGATTCTTTTCTAATCCAGGCCTTGTCATAGCGAGTCAAAATACATCTATGTCAAGTCAGAAATTGCTTTCGGCCAACATCGTAGAACGTGCATGATTTTCAACTCAGGATAAAACTCAAGATAAATCGATTGTAGATTCTATTCGGACGTTTTTCTTAAGGGCGAACTGGCGAAACAAAAGCTCGGCCGATATCTTTGCACTCACCATTCTACGTAGCTTTGCTCCTACGGGCTTCATTGTTGATATTCCCGAGGGCTCACTCATGCGCGCCGTCAAGTCTTTTGAGCTTTTCCAAATGATTCACGGATAATTCCCAACGCGCTTCTTTTCATTCGCTTCATTTCCTATCCATTACTTTTTTGCATCTCCAACCCACATTCACGCCCCGAAGAGAATCGTCGTCCTCGAGAAAGCTCTTTGCAGTTCAAATATCGATGGTTGAGTTACTTTTGGGTTCGCTGGGGAAGATCGATAGTCTGCCGCGTTCTCGGCTTCCTGATTTGTTTATAGTGTAAAGTCCTCTGAGTGAAATTGTGTTAGTCTTTTAATTTAACTTAATAATATATTAATGTGGACCCGCATAAAGTTATAGATAGAGTAATAGTATTTTTCTATTCAATGGTTAATTTTATCAAACGTCAATTGTTGAATCACAGTTTAATCACTGACGATTGAATCAGTTAGAATAAAAAATGGACCTTTATTGATCATCGAGTTAGGTACATAGATCGGGCTAAATCGCGAACGTAGAGGGCAGGATATAATTTGACGAAGTAATAAGTTGTGCAATTAGGATCGCAGCTTAATTACATTTATCCTGCCGAAAGCCGGTCATACGAGAGCGCGGTGGATAATGGAAACCCCGTCGCGCAGTCGGCGCCGGCTACGAAGCCAGGAAGCTTCGGCACTTAATGAGATTAAATTCGTCCCCGTGCCTCAAAAAAGGAAGCGGAAGCAGGAAGCAAGGTCGCAAAAAAAGATCAGCTTGCGAACTGCGGGTTAAATTGTATGTTGTGTGTCAAGTAATACGAGTCAAGCGGTAGATTTTTTAAAACTTCAGGAGCTTAATGACCCGCAGTTTTGAAAATTTTTAAAAAGGTCAGAACATTCTCGCGTACACACAGACATGATCATAAACGTTCATGAAGATTTCGAGGAGCATAATGTGTTCCTGGAAAAGCAGAGCTTTCTCGAATTTATTTTAGTTTTGCTAGTGCATGTATTTCTCTACGGAAAATCAAAGATTTCTGTGATAAAGGGTGAGTTAGATGATTCTACATAAATGACTTTTTGATTGCCGTTTCGAAACGTTTTGCTACATAGATTGGCGCGGATAAAATAAATCGCAATACAAATCGATCGCAAGAAAAAATAGTCGGGCTTATCACGTTTGATTTGACGGGGTACAAATGTAGAGCAAGGCACTTGGGCAATAAAATAAAAAAGAAGAGGAGAGAGGGAAATAAGAGAGTGGCCGGTCAAGATATTTCTTTACTTTCCCGATAAAGAATGAGCTAAGGAAGTAAAGGTACAAAGACGACTATTCTCGAGACACAAAAACATCCATCGATAATCTACTGCGAACAGACGCGTTGTAATGGATGAGCAATCCTGACTCCGCAAATAAGTCTACGATTGCACGAACAATGTACGACTGTTAGGTAGGAAAAGAAAGTTGCGAAAGGAATTTAAAAAAAGCGGAATCCTCGTGGGCTACCTTTTTAGAAGAGTATAAGTCTTTAGAAATTTATGCAGTGAATTATATATGCGTGTGTATGTTGTTGCCAATTTTATTCTTTATAAATTTATACATTCATATTTTTTATCATAAATTTTAATGTTATTGTTGAAAATTAAAATTTATGGCAAAATCGAAAAACTAAATTTGCTATAATAAAATGACACAAATGTTTACTTTGAAATGGAAAGACGGAATATTTAATTGAAAGACTCGATAAACGAGCTATAAAGATATATTTATCTTTTATTCATCTTCCGTGTATTAATCTGCAATCTAGCAATATCATTATTTTGTAATATTACGTATTTATTTTTTCATATCAACCGTTTGCCTTTTTTATTTTATTAACTTTCGACGAACTCTTTGAAGAAACGTTTACTTATTTCCTCCGATGAATATCTTTGCAGACAAAGATCCATATCCGATAGACGCATTGCCGACATGCAATCATGCGCTTAATCTTTGCACACGTGGGAAACCTTGCAATCAGATCTACAAGGATTTCAAAGCCAACTGCAAGATTCAAGAAGGACAGTGCAAAATGGAGAATCGGTGAGCGAGCTAACAATTTTATATATATCTGCTTTTTACTTATTAATCCATCTCGTAATTCTATATGCACCGCAATATTGTAGAGATAAAGCAAAACCAAATGCGTTTGAATAAAAAAACTAAATTTGCTATAATAAAATGACACAAATGTTTACTTTGAAATGGAGAGACGTGTGATGGAACATTTAATTGAAAGACACGATAAACGAGCTATAGAGATATATTTATCTTCTTTTATTCATCTTCCGTGTATTAATCCGCAATATAACAATATCATTACTTTGTAATATTACGTATTTATTTAATATAAAAGATTACACATTTTTAAACAAATATAAATCAAATATCTTATTTTATGCTGCTGTAGCAAAATTATATTAAAAAACTGTTATTTTGCGGAAGAGAATTGAAAAATGGGATGTTATAAACTAAATTTATTTTATTATGAACATAGCATATGACGGAACCATGTGGCACTAAAAGTTAGCGACACAGTGAATAAAAATTATATCATTTAGAATTTAAAAAGGAATTTGTTGGCATCAATTCCAACATGCAGGAGATTTTCGCTGATTGTGTTGTACAACTAATTTGATATTGCACGCAAAATTTTCACTTTGATTATCTCAAATGCCTGCGAAGTTATCTCTATTGGTACAGTTTAATCCCATCCTCTTGTAGATTTCTGTTTTAAAATCCGTGCAAGAGAGAGGAAATTAGTTACACTCGAGTTAGTTAAAGTAACTCGTCGCGGAAATTAGTTGCATCACCAGCGATAAATAATCCGAAGGAACGAAGGGTTCGGTGGAGTATTCGAAGACAAACGGTACGCCGATGGGCGCGCGGTTAATTAATTGTTTGCATGTAATTAACTCGTAGGAACAAAGCAGGGGAATTGTCGCGCGGGTCGCGCATCGACAGTAAATTACATTTCCTACCGTAGTTTTAAAAGTTGCGCGCCTCGCGCCGCGTTATCTCGTTTTATTTTGCCGCGGAATTTCCGCGGCCACTTTGTCCCGATCCCATTAAACCCCGAGATACGAGCCTCTCTAGTTTAGTATCGTAACTCTGCCGAGTTAACGCCGAGGCTGGAGTCTGCTAAACTTTCGAGATCGGCTGCGATGTATCCAAGAGCGTATCTAAAGTTGCGATCTATCCAAGCGTAGATGACAGTTTACCGAGTTGTCACTTCTCTGCGTATAGAATATTTTTAAAAATGCTTCTTTTATCAAAGAAATCAAGGAAATATAGAATACTTTTTATATCTCTATCGATAAAATTTATTATATATATATATATATATATAATAAAATTAATTAGATTATATTTAACATTAAAAGTGTTAAAACGATTTACAATAAATTAGATTTCTATACATAGAATATAGAATATATGTATATATAGAGAAAGAATAAAATCTTATTTTTAATTTCTCTTTCACAAATTTTATTTTATTTTATTCGAATTCAGAATAGTAGATAGGTTTGGATGTGCTCCTTTAAAATTTGTGGCGAGTACTGCGAAGAGTACGAAGGATGCGAACAATATATCACTCAACTTTTGCCAAACGGCAGTCGGCTCTCCGTTTCCATCATAAAGTCATTAACGGACACGCACGCAAGTACGCACTTTTTAATTATAGTAGTTTTCCGGTTAATAGTCAAAAGTTTACGAACAATACTTAGCGACCTTATATTTCTCTTATGGTCTTTATCTTTTTCTAATACTAGTCTGTGAATACTAGCCTAATACCATTATTATTTTTATTCCTCTCGTATTCCTTAATTCGATCGAGATTTTGAACAGATAAATTGCTTATTAGCAATTTTATTATATACATTTTCGATACAGTAACAATATATAACAATCAATGAAATTATTAAAATAAAATACATGAAAAGGTCAGTTTCGCTGAATTTTCCATGTACTATAATTTATTGAAAGACAAATTATATAAAATCCATATCATTGTTTGATTCTCGCTATAGTGGTCATCATGTTGTTCTCTTCTTCACGAAAAAAAAAACATCAATATACTGACCGTCGTTAAAACAACGCGTGCAGATTAGTCCATTAATCGTGTAAAGAGGTAATGTGGATGTCGCAAGCGTTAAAATCACTGGATCGAAAGTATCGTGGAAAAACGTTGAACTATATTCGTCGGAAGTAATCGGCGGGCGCGCTGCACCTGCATGCAAAGCCACATAATTTCCTTCGTGGAAACGAATTAGTTCGCTGCATTGCCACCTCGTTCTCTTCACTCTGTAATCCTTGGAGAGAATGAAGGAAAAACGTATATAAGTCAGTTCCATCAATTCTGTTTCGTAGAAGATGCATTAAGTAATAAAATTTTCATGTAAAGTGACACAAATTGACAGGGAGAACAGCATTTCAGAAAGATATTAATGACGATAGTAAATTTGATAAGTATGCCGTACGTTTTCTTGAAAATAATCATCTGCGAGATATAACGAAAGGAAAATCGTTTTTTTTATTTCTTCTATCACTGCATTTTTAAATGTAAACCTGATTCTTCGACTAGCTCAACTAAATAATCGTATTATCACCATTGACACTAATAATAATGACGAAAATAACATGCATATTGCTAAGAAATTTATAACTATTTCTTATGTTAATGGATTAAGTTATAATGTGGGCCGTACGCTCAACAATTGTGGTTTCGATGTCCTATATTCGGTACCAAAAAAACCTGACTGTATCATAAAAAGAGGCAAAGACAACTTAATAGACACCAAACAAACTGAATTAATCTATAAAATTAATTGCTCAAATTGTAACGCTACATATATAGGACAAACGAAACGACATTTGGAAACACGCATTAAAGAACACCAAGCTGATATTTGGAGGCATGTTAGTAATAAGTGAACTCTGTAGTAAGTGAACACCGTCTCTCCCACAATCATGATTTTAATTGGACAAAACCTGAGATTTTATACAAAGAAAGACACACAAGAAAACGGGAGATCGTTGAAATCTTCTTTATCAAAAAACATTAAAACACGTTTTAATCAACCTACAAAAGGATACAGATAGTTTAACTGGAACCTATGATATAATAATAAATGCTACATAATGTAATTGGTCCTTTTTTCTGTTTTATTGTTCACTTATTTATTCTTCTATTATCGTTTGAGTGGTACAGACGTGCTTCCTAACACGCTCTTTAACTACAAAACATACTGGGGATTCTATTTCGTCGACAATTTTATATATAATTTTTATCTACTTGATTCTATAACAACATGTCGTTAATATTAATCAATTTGTAATTTTACGATAACTTTAACTAATCTAATTATGATTTCTTTTAGTCTTGATCTCTGGCTTAATTGGGCACTATGCCACAATCACTGAATGTTCTTTATAATTTCTGTTAATACTTGAAAAGGACCAAAACCAATGGTCGAAACGTGTGATTTTCTAATAAATCTGGCCAGTTGTGTCAATTTTTAAAAATCTCTACTTTGTTAATTATTCACTGGCGAAGAAAAATTTCAATTTTTTATTTAACCTGATTCTTGTTTAAAGTCAATATAGATAAACAAAAGAAGCTTAGTATAACAAAAAGTTAATCTATGGAATGAAACAATCGCATTTAGTATTAAATGCGTGAAGAACACAAACTATTCCGTAAGAATTATAATCCTACACAAATTATATGATAAGTGAAGCATGCAATCAGTGTTTCATAATGGCTGAATAATACATGTAATATATGTACATATGTATATATGTATATATTACATAATACATATGTCTCTAATTAGCTTATAATACGAATAATTATAATACTATAATTATAATACTATATGATATAGATTCTATATCATATAGTATTATCAGAAATGTTGATTTATCAAATTCAAAGTTGATTGTTTCATGATTTGAAAAAGAAAAAGATTGATTGCTGTGATATTTTCTTTTGCGGTATTTTAATTTTTAACATACAATATTCCTGTTAATGCAACTGAACATTATATTAAAATTTTGTTAAAGTAAAATTTATTTGAAATTATGTAATTTAAAAATTTAAAGATTTTTATTAGCATCGATAAATCTTAATTTAAATTTCTCAATATGCAATTATTTTAAAAAATTATTTTTATAAATAATTTTTCTTTTATTATTTATAATTATAGTAAAATGTGCTTGTCTCATACACAGACATTTCATATATGTATGTGTATATATGTACATGTACATATATAAAATATATAACAATATATTATATATAATATTATTTATAAATAATACTGAAAATACATGTTATATATAATAATTAAGTCAGACAAGGCTGCACTATTTTGCTCGTATTTCTTGCCTTAAGCAATATTTGTTTTTTTCTTGCTATGAGATGAAGTCGAGCTTTAGCAAGCGTAACCAGCCGCGGTTTTTACGGCGAACATTAATTAAATTAACGGGATCATTAATTGTGGCCTCTCGGGTTGCTTGAAGATCTCGTATCTCCGTAAATCCGTGCGAACTGCCCAAAGGACGACTTTGCGGCGAACTTCGCGTCTTTATGAAGTGATTAGATGCAAGAAGTACATACATTTCACAGTTGTGCTCTCGCAAAACACCACTATGTCTTTATTGTTTAATTATAACGTTAAAAGCCAATCTTCAAAGTATATTTTTATGTTTTTATTTATTTGTAACACGATAAAATATATATGGAAAACGTATTGCTAATGTACATTTAAAAAATTATAAGCAGAATAATCTCACAGTGAAAGAAGTTAGAGTATATCAGACTAATATTCAATAAATGTCAGGGCGATAGTTTAGCTGGCGACGCTATAAAATAATATCGCGCTCTTGCGAGTCACGTCACGGACATGATTCTGCAAATTCCGGAGAAATCCGTAAAGTTCCTAAGACCTCGTCCTCTTACTTCTCTCCGCTGCGATAGTGTTCTCCTTATCCGTAATAACATTGAAATTCAATCCCACGTTGCTCCCGATAAAAGTAAACTTCGCCGATGAAGTTCCCCGATCATCGGTCTTTATCCCTGTTCCCATTTTCCTTTAATCTGCGATACCGTGATCGAGCAAGATGGTGGATTCGCCGATCGATATCGTTCGTTATCGTCTTTCCGTATTTTTCAGAGGGATCGGCCGGTTATTTAACTCTAACTACGACGGCATTGATAATTAAACTGGCGGGATCAAATAAACATTATTAGCTTCTTTAACGTAGAAGACAGTATTTAATAATCCGCGTCAAGCATTAATTCTAGCAATATTAAGGGAAAGAAAAAAAGAAGATTTTTATTTTATCTTTTTATAATAAGATTAAGTATTCAGGTTTTGATAATACTATACAGATAAATTAAATTTTTGAATTTAATGAGAAAATATATAACAAAATAATAATTATCAGTAATTAATTTTGCTTTAACTAATAATAGATATTATTCATTGTGTCTCGCACTTGTTAAGTATTATTTGTGATACAGCAGATAGGTTTCTTGCGTAAGTCGATTTATTGTACTCTCCGTTTTCAGAGTTTAAGAAAATACATTGCGCAATCTCTCTTTCTCTCTCTCTCTCTCTCTCTCTCTCTCTCTCTCTCTCTCTCTCACACACACACTCATTCACTCTCACTCACTCTTCATAAATCAAATTAATCCATCGAAAAATTCGTACTTCTTTTTTCACCAACCTTTCATCTTCTTCCACGACGTTCTTGTCATTGCCGGTGACATAACACCCAGGATCTTCAAGATTGTGGAAGGGATGAGTTAAAAGAAAAAATGGAGAAGAAGACTACCCTCGTTCTCTTATTGCATTCGGCGGCTCAATTAGCAGAATTGAGAACTTGTCGATTGGCGAAGAATGTAACGAGTCCAATATCGAAGCGCCAACCCCTGCAGACGTGGAAAATCCTCCTTCCTCCCTTCATCTCTCTTTCTCTGACATATCAATAAGCTTCTATGCCACTTCTGTCGCACGAATTGCTCTCGAGAAATCGTCCCAAGCTCATCGTCGATGTCTAAAGAAGAGCAATACTGCTCCTCATTTAATTGACATCGACGGCGAACTATAACGATACGATTAATTATTGTATTAACAACGAGCAAACACAGGTTGTTTTGAAAATATTGCATTATTTTTCAATTCCTTTTTACACAAAGGAATTTAATAGATTCCTTTACAAAGGAATTTAGAAATTGAGATCACTATGGATGAAACTTTATTATAAATAATTATTTAAAAAATTTTTCTTTGTTAGAGACAATTGTTAAATCGCCTTGCAACTAAACCACAAATTAAATTAAAATATTGTAAAAGTAACGTTTGAAATTAATTGTAAAAGAGCATTTTCTCAGAGTTTAATTTATTAAAAGTTTATTATTTTTTTATTATAATTTAATTTATTTATGGCTGAATTTTAGTGCAAACTACGTGCAAACTATCCCGCAAACTGTTTTGTCAGTTTTGAAACGCAGTCCCGAGCTAAAGCTGAAATAGTACATAATTAAACTGATACTCAATTCAATAATGCGAATAACATCTTTAAAACGGATTCTGCGCTTAAAAGCATTAAGGTATGGTTATCAAAAACACACAGTTTACAAAATATTTTATATTTCATATCAAAATAAAATATCAAATATCTCGTAAATTATTGATTTTTTGATTGCCTTACCTTAATACTTTTATATACTAAATAACTAGAGGGGAATATATATAATATATTATATAAAGAAAATTATATGAACAAGAGATGGGATATTCTTTGCCAGTACATATTACACGACAGAAGAGATTTATTTTGACTCAACTGGCCAATATTTAATTTAAATTAATATATCGCGAATTGCGACATTTTTCGACCATGGGTTTTGGTCCTTTCTAAAGAGAGTGAAATTAATTTATTTTAAGTCCTCTCTGAGTTTTGGTCCTTTCTAAAGAGAGTGAAATTAATTAATTTTAAGTTCTCTCTTTAGAATGGACCAAAACCCATAGTCAAAAAATTTCGCGATTTGCGATATATTAATTTAAATTAAATATTGGCCAGTTGAGTCGAAATAAACCTCTTCTGTCGTTTAATATTTACTGACGAAGAATATCCCATCTCTTGTTTATTTATCACCATTGACTCAAGTATTGGTGTTCTAACATCATCGAATGTTGCGAGAAATATTACCACATGCCTCGGTGGTCGAACTGGCTAAGACGCCCGCACGGATTGAAGGGAGGTCCAGGTTCAAATCCTGGCTGAGGTAAAATTTTTCGCAACAAATTCTTTACATTAAAATTAATTTCACTCTCTTTAGAAAGGACCAAAACCCATGGTCGAAAAATGTCGCGATTCGCGATATATTAATTTAAATTAAATATTGGCCAGTTGAGTCGAAATAAATCTCTTCTGTCGTTTAAAATTATATGATTCCATTAAAAAAAATAAAGGTCACCTTGAAATCTCAAAAACACCTCTACTTAGAAAAAACCTGTGTCTATCATAAGATGTCCTCCTCGAAACAAAGTACTAAAAACATTTTTTCAAATAACGAATAGTTTGGGAGATAATCGGTGGATTGATTAAAATGGCCTACTCTGTATATACAGGGTGTTTCGTTTTAAATGATACAATCGATTTTCTCCGAAACTATCGATGATACAAAAAAATGTTTCAGATAAAAGTTGAACGATATCGAGGGGGACATCTTATGATAGACACATGTTTTTTCTAGGTGGAGGTGTTCCTGAGATTTTAAGGTGACCTTTGTTTTTTTTAAATGGAATCATATAATTTTCTTTATATAATATAATTCCTATAGTTATTTGGCATATAAAAGCTATCAAAAAATTAATAGTTTAGGAGATATTTTATATTTTATTCTAGCATATTTTGACATGAAATATAAAATATCTTGTAAACTATTCAATTTTTGATAACTGTTCAACTTTTATCTGAAACATTTTTTTGTATCATCGATAGTTTCGGAGAAAATCGACTGTATCATTTAAAACGAAACATCCTGTATATATATATTATTTCAGTTATATAGTTAATTACTTGCGATTGTACTCGTGTTTTGTGATAATAATAATAATTTGGTAGTCCGAATTGAGTTTGAAATCAAAATCTGAAATTACAAACGTCGGATTATAGAGATTCTGCATCGATATCCCATTGTTCGCATTAGCATTTAAAATATCATGCTATACGTATGCTACACATACGCTACAGTCGGCACTTCATACGAAAACGTGAGCCGTGTATTAAATTCGATATTAGCATACTATGGATAGGTATTCATATTGCTATTTAAAATTGAAATAATATATCACATTTAATGCGTAGAAGTTTATATAAATAATATTATTATTATATAGGACTCGCACCAGTAAAAGTCGTTAAATTTCATATTGGCTATATCACTTGAAACTCCACATATCGCGTCAAAATTATGTTATTTTGTTATTTTGTCATTATCAATATTATCTTCAATTTTCCCTAAGTTAACAGTTTTTCAATTAAAATTACATGTTTCACAGCTCGTTAGCAATTTGCCGTCTGCTCAATCTGCGAAAATATTTTTATTAATGTTCCTTACATGTTCCACATATAGTTTTTTAAACATTTTATTATGACATTAATTTGCTCTAGGTTTGGGTACGTTCCTCACAAAAACGCCTTGTAAACCCTACGGGGATACGCAATAAATACATACATACATACATACATGACATTAATTTGCTCGCTTAATTTTGTTAAGTTTAAGTTTAATATGTCACGGTGAAAATTGAATGAAACAAATCTGGAAACGACGGCGTCACTGTAAATTCGAATTATCTCGCGTAATCGGCGAAGAGTACCCTCATGAACCCTCGTGCGAAATGGCGTTCGCATTACAGATTAGCAAAATTGATATTAATTAAGACGATGAGTTGCGTAGAAGGTGAAGGGTGCCTTACGGTACAGGAGGAGGGAAAGGGAGTTTGAAGTCGGAGCCACTATCGTGTGGTTTAACTACCCACTTACGTGTTGCTGGAAACTTTGGATCCCGCGGGCGCGCACTGTGCGGATTTTCCACTGCCATCTCCTGCCACCTCCCTTCCACCACATCCAGTACGAGTATCATTAAAGGGTGCTGCCTGGTGTTTCGAGGGCCGGAAGAAAGAGGTTCCTTAAGCAGAGAGGAAATTGTCTTTCCTCGTCGAGGGCGGAAATTTTCTTGCCGCGCGCGTCGAGTTTCTTGCGTGAACGGAGGGGTAGCGGAGGAAGGAGGATACTGCATCGTCGGATGCATCTCCGGATGCGTTGGGGTTTGCGTCGTGGATTAATCTCAGGTTAATAATTAAAGCGACAGAATTTACGAGAAGTTGGCGGCAGTTAGCGGGAAAAATAATATTCTTAATCACCCAGTTCCATTTCTTTCTCACGCATTGCCGAACGTTATTTATTATATAATATATTTTTGTGTGCATTCCCAAAAATGAAAGCAATTCCGTCTTGTCACGAACATATTATGTTTTATGATTGTATCAGATATATATATATATATATAATTTCATTTTATTCTGTGAACAAAAGTGGAAAGTTCTCTGATTTCCTTGAAGTTCCGAAATAGTTTCTTACAAGATTGTTACAAAGCGTTGTGTCATTCGTTGGAGGCCGATTGGCCCGACAGTGCAGAATTTCCTTTCGCCGCGGCGAGTTATTCATTTTTCAAGCGGCAATACAACATCTTTCTCCCTGACGAGTGAATCGTCTTGAAGACGAAGGCGGAGAGTGTGTGCTTTCTAAAAAGCTGCCGCTTTTCCGCTCCTTTCGGCCGCTTGACGAAGACAAACCTTCCTCGTCGCGGCGTATTTCGGCCGCCTACGAATAGCGAAGCAATATCCACTCTCGTGGAAGAAAAAAGAAGAATACAACGCACTTATTTCGATAGAGCAATATGATTCTCTCGGGAAGAAAGCTTAATATGTCCTTTATTGAATAATCAACCCTCGTGGGTGTAACTTGATCTAAGATATCTCGACTCAAATGGACGTCCGAAGTGGCTTGCAGAATGAAACTGAGACAATAATGGAATTGATACTAAGGCTTGTTATTTATATTACAGCTGATAATTCTAGAATATCTTGCACATATTGATTAGTATTTTTTCTTTCGAGTAATTTTATATTTATTGACATAAATCTTGCATTACGTTTGTTTGGATATATGTTCACTCACAATAGTGAAATAATAAATATCCGCTGCACAGAACATAAATAATATATTAAATTAAACTGAAACATAAAGTATCTCATTACGTAATATATTTTAGCAGCATACTGTATAAATTGCAAAGTACATTCTTTTCCATCGTGAAATACACCGAAGCTACATTATACATGTGAAATAAAATATAAATGTTCCTACTACAAGTTTCGCGTAACTTGCGCAGAGAATTAAAAACGAACAAAATTTAAAAAATAGCTTAAACAAAAATAATCTGTAAATTTATAAGCTGTAATTTTAAATTTGTCATGGTTCTCTGTAGATCCAACTGATTTCAGACCAGTTGATTATTCTTTTATATGTATATAACAAACGACTCCAAAATTTTTTATCTTCTCTGTTTTTCAATCTAATTCCATTTTATCGTTATAATATTGTTGCAACAACAATTTCTCGTTGCTACGCGATGCTAATGTTATTCGCTAATGTTATTTTTCAAGTATTGCAGGGCTGTTATTTGTGAAAGAGATGTGTGTGATATTTCGTGATTATGTTCTAAATTAGATCCAAATTTCGTCACGTGACTCTGTTAGGCGCGGTGAACGGACATGAGCGTGACGGAACGCATCTCCCGTCGAAAATATTTACAACGCGAAATGGCCGAGCTGTGTAGCGCGTTAATTAGGGCTGCCACGGAGTTCCCAAGGGATCGGAAAGCGAAGATAATTACGGACGTGTCGGCGAGACTGTCGGTCCCTGACGAAGGAACTGACGTTCGAAACGAATGGATTGCATCGACCGGCACGTCACGACGGCGTCGTCGTGCCGGTCTCTCAAAAACGCGAGGCTGCATTCGGTGACGAATTATCCGCGAAAATTAGCGAGCAAACTAAGCAGTGGCAAATGAGGTGGATTATTCGAGGAAAAATTATTGAATAAAGTTTTAACGTTATCCTCTATATAGGACAGCATGTCCTATAAAATTTCTATTTTTCGCTTCATCGCAATTAGTGTTTTATTAATAAACTAGCTTAAACTACCTGGCGTTGCCTGGACTTCTTTTATCTAGAACAACTGCATTTGTGATAATGTGAAGATCAAACAATAACATTGAAATTAATTTATAGATATATAGATATAGATATATAGATGTAGTAGATATAGATAGAATAGAAGATGCATTAAACAAAGTGTAAAGGGGATGAAATCAGGGGGGAGGGTGGGCTGTCCAGGTTTCATGGTAGCCTATATTTTGCGCAGGAGTCTAGAGAGTAACTATGCCAAAGTTGGTCCATATCGGTCAAAGGGTTTAGGAGTGTATAAAGAACAGACATTCTATTATATATATACTATATCTATATATTAGGGTGTCCGTTATTTTAGAAATTTTTTAGGACCCCGTCTAACTTTTTAGTCGGTAAAAAAATAAAAATTTTAGTCCTAAGTAAAACATAATACGATGAGTCTAAGGGTTCCCGCATCGACTTTGAAAATTCCCATTTAAAATATATTGAGTTTTAACCGAAATTTACCTTTTTCAATCTTCGCAACGTATCGTTCTTACAGTTTTTGTTTTTTTTACTTAAACTTGGAGGCCGATGGATCATCTTACATAATAACATTTCACTTATAGACAATCGATTGAGACACACATCAAGATAGATTCTTTAAGATTTTTGTAATTTGTCATTTTTTTTTATTTTATTACTTTTATTGCTTGAAGTTGCGTTGTTAACTTATCGATTACAAATTTTAATAATTATAAAACATTTTATATATATATATATATATATATATATGAGTTATTCTAATTTATTATAGTCTTTTCATTTAGATAAAACGTCAAAGCTTTTAGTTTTTTCAATATTTTATTTATTTAACGTTGTCAAATAGGTTTTATATAGTTAGGTTTTATATAATTACAAGAATAAAAAATATTGATCTTGTTTACATGCAACAGAAAAGATTAAAAGTTTTCGACTGCTGCCATTATCGTTGACTTTCTTGCATCAATATTTTTCATTCTTGTAATTATATAAAACCTAACTATTAGGTGTACAAATTAATTCTCGGCCTTTCTAAATAAATGTAATGTTTATTTATAAAAAAAAATGATCTGTTAATCTTCAAAATAATCTCCGTCAGCTTCTATATATTTCTGCCATTTCTTGGGCAGCTGGCGAATCCCTTTTCGAAAAAGGACGGCGGTTTTGATTAGATGAAGTCGACAATGCTTTTATTGACCTCTTCGAGTGTTTTGAAGTGCGAATCAACAAAGTAATGTTGCAGTGACCGAAACAAGTGGTAATCTGATGGGGCTAGGTCTGGTGAATAAGCCGCGTGAGGGAGAAGTTTTCAATCCAATGAATATATGGCGTCTTTGGTGGGGCTTTTACCGTATGTGGCCTTGCATTGTCATGCAGCAGTATCACCTGCCTAGTCCCTTTGCCGGTAAACGGTCTTTTCCGCTCAATTTCGTCTACGGCTAAGGCCGAACAAATCATTTCCTTAGCCTC
>NJRQ01000208.1:162391-179598 GCA_003063805.1 Aphaenogaster ashmeadi | reverse complement strand
TACTATAACATATTCAAAAATTATCAAAATCGGCGATTTACATTTGGGTAGTGTTTCTTGTAAGAAGTCATATTATACATGTAAATATTTTTTTAAACAGGAGAAACGGCAAATAATTAATTTCTCTGGCACCCCTTTGCCTGCGACAAACCGCGGTAGCGTGGTCGCGAGATTAAATAATTCTTAGAACGAAACTCGGCTGCAGAACGAGAGTCAGATAAATGTAACGAGCATCCTGTCATCATCGTCGTAACCGGTCGCGATCAATAACGAAGAAGCCCGTGTCGCTCGATTTAAATTAAATGTCAACAACCTTCGCCGATTCCCAACTTTGTTCGATCGGCAAGTCGTCGCGTGCGTTTGTTCTTCGTCTGGGCGAGTACAACTTGATCGTTCTCGAATACGCGCGCGAGAACTCATTCTCTTCTCTGTTCCTTAATTAAAAATTTCCCGTCTTCTTCTCCTCGAGCAATGGTGACATCGATGAACGAAGCAACGATTTCTTGAGTTTGTCGCGAGCTCGTAAATTTTTTTGTGTTGTCTGAGAAAATGGAAATGCAAGATGTGTGGAAAAGCAAAAATAGTTTTCATAAATTTATCTAACATAAATTTATTTAAAAATTACACAAATATCATACACACACACACACACACACACATGTATACGTGTCAATTGTAACTACACTGAGAAAATAATTTGTTGAAAAACTAAAATATTTTGTCCGATACGTTCAACTAAAACATTAGTTGGTTTAACTGAACATTAGTTGAATTAACTAATTTTTGATTAAAAAATAAACTATACTTTTTTAATTCAATCAATGTTCAGTTAAACCAACTAATGTTTTAGTTGAACGTATCGGACTAAATATTTTAGTTTTTCAACAAATTTTTTTTCTCAGTGTATATACTTTACGCGGGCCATGGTACCGTTGGAATCACTTTTGTGAGAATAATTTTACACGCACAAAGAACCTGAAAAAACACTTGTACTCCCGCCAAACCTTTTATTTATTCCCTCACCCCATCGTTGTGTTGCCACTTTGAGGAAAATTTGGAGAGCCAAAATATATTTCACTACCAAACTCCGCCTTCTCGAGGCCACTTCCGCCGATCCCCACGGGAATACGCGGCTTTGAAGAAATTACTTTGATCCGCGGCAAGAACTTTTATGCGCAGAGTCTTTCGCTTATACTATCTCTTCTATCTCATGGTAGTGAGAATGCGAAGGGAGAAGAAGAGGGGGCGATTGCATCGACAATTTCACACCGGCGGAACGGGAGGATGGCGGCACGATCCGATGGGTTACCACCTGGGAATTGAAGCGCCGACTCCCATCACTTCCGGCCAAGTCGGATGTCATTAATCATTCATCGAACACCGCGATAGGATTTTTATCACATAATAAAATTGAAAGACGATTTAACAAACAACGAACTCATACAAAATCCATCGGTAAAAGAGTAATATTTTAATTTTAATTCATCGCCGATGTACATGCGATAAATGGACTTTTATTGAACGTTTTTTAACCTTTAAAACAATTTTTTTAAATTATAATCACTGTGTAACAATATATTCCTTAAAACCAATTTCAACCTTTATTAAGATCCTTTTTAGTTGATGATTTTAGTTGTGAAAGGTTGGTGTCAAATTGGAATTGGAATTATTTATTAACAAGCCAATCATATAGAATTTGTTCATTTATTCTGAGTTATATTTTGTTACAATTTCGTTGGTAATATTGTTCTTAGAAATTGAGTAAACTTGATATAATAGCGTTCAAGAATACAGATCATCTAAAAAAATGTTGAACTTTGTGCGCATATAAAGTAGTTTCTCCGAGCTATATATATTCATTTCACGGCTCTGAGATTTTGCAATAGAAAGCATCTTTAAAATTCTTGTTGCTCTTCTTGTTTTCACTTCCCTGCATGGATGCATGCACAACCGCGATGAAAATGTAAGAACGACATTATGTCCTCGGAGATCGCGCTCGCCATCTTGACGTATCAAGGGAGAAATAATTTCATTATCATAAGTGGTCTGGGATTTTCAAAGCTACGTGTTAAATGCATGCGCACGTGTACGAATCTTGAGTTACTGAACTGCATACTGAATGCATTAACGTTTATACAGTTTATGCAAGTCTGAATAGAGAATTCCGGAATAGTAATAACGAAGAGACTCTTCCTATATACAGTTGAAGAGAATCGATCTTCTTTTATCTTCATTCTATATCTCTTGAAACTATTTTAGATTAATTAAACATTAAGAGAGTCAAGGTCTTTTTCAGCATCAATGATAATGTCATCCATCATGTTTATTTTTTACCGCATTCATCTATCTATACAGATTTCTAAAACTGTACTGTAGCATATTTCGGGACCGTTTCAAACTTTGCGCTTCGCTCAAACATTACATTACGCTAATTGCATAATCGTCGAGTTCAACTTCAGCGGCTCTGGAAATGTCAATGAAAATCTCCGAAAGAAACCATACAAAATTTATCGACAAGCCGCCGTTGAATCCTGCCGCCTTTATTTTCCTGTCGCGAGGCCGCTGCATCCGTCGGAAATTTATCTCATTGTCAGTCGACACCTTGGGGAGGATTGTTCGCGGTGCCGGGGACGAGGTTGCGAGATTTCACTCCCTCTCTCCCTCCCTTCGCTATTTCCGAGAGGGATCACCGAACACTGATCGCCGATTGTTTCAATCGGCTTTATCCATCCCGGGTGCACCGACCCGATGCACCCCCGCGCCACGCCATGATTCGACTGCTGTTTAGCGAAGATACGAGCTCCCGGAATCTTCTCGGGAAGCGCGAGAAAAGCCGGTTGACCGGATTTCCATACGTAGAGAAAGCCTTCGATACGTTTCCGAGCTGGAGTTCATTGAAATCCGCTCTTACTCGTGTAGCACGAGCGAAACGTCTCTCCAGAAGGGAACCGATTCTTTGGTAACTCTACTCACTGCGCTTTTTGAGAAAACGGTCTTCAGCCTTTAAATACATAATAGTTACTGCGTAACTATTATTTGTATTATATTTCTGGAGCATTTTTTGAGAGGAGAGGGAGAGAGAGAGAGAGAGAGAGAGAGAGAGAGAGAGAGAGATTTAAAAGAAAATTTAAATACAATAATTATTTTTATAATATATTGAAGTATATAAAATATATTTTGTTGATATACGTTATATATTAAAATTATAATTGACTTTCAAGCGATATAGATTATTATTATTATACAAGAAAGCGCATTTCAAGATTAAAATATTCGAGCCAATTTGCAACAACATTACAAATATTAATATTAATCGGTATCAATAGATGGTGATGGTAAATTAATTTCTGATGCTGGAGAAGAGCAATTTTCATACATTATGCTCCTTTGGTCTGCACCTTCACCACAATTCTCCATTCCCATATCCCATGCGCTTTCCTCCATTTCCATCCTGCGGCCACGCTCGTTCGTCGTAACAAGAGGATGCGTCGAGCGCGTTTCATATTTATAAAAGAGTTAATATTTATCCGCCCTCGGGTGGATAGCTTTTTGCTTGTCCACCTTCCACTCAGGTTTCCATTTCCATCCAGCAGCTCTCGAGTTTACCTGATTTTCGTTCTCCAGTTTGACGCGTTTCTCACCACGAGAACAACTTGACAGAAAAGACATTACCTCTTACGTCTTTTCAATACCTGTAACCACTTTGTGGTTGGTCTTGCGATATTCGTTCATTGCACGGTAAAATACGGTGACTATATAAAATGGGTATCATGAATAAAATGTAGCGCTACCTCCTTGAAGAAGTGACATTTTGCTTGCTGAATTTCAATCAAATGGCTACTGTCATATAAAATCTCTAGATTCGAAATTAACTTAAAGTAAAACTCATTACATTTAGATTGCCATAAAGCTGACGCAGACTCTAACGAAGAATTCCTACATCTCTGGTTATACATTACATTTTCAGCGTTTCGCTCAATTTTCAATAGTCGCTCCGCTGGAAATATTCGCGTCGAGCAGTCGCATATTTCTCAGTTTATGACAAACGTGTCGCGTCGTCATAACGATCCTGTGCGTGGCGCGCGTACAGTTCGATAATTACGTTATCTCACTGATTGCTTTCCAATAACGCGTTTATCCGGCCCGGTGCGTCCTCTGTGGTTATGAAGCGTGTCAGTTTTCGGAGGCGCGCCGCTTTGTCGCCGCTCCGGAACGCATGAATCATTTCGATGACCACACGCATCCCATTGCGCTTCTTGCTCGTCTCGTTAAGCGTCGCAAGTGCAACCGCTAACCGAGTGTTAAATTCGTTCTGCTTCTGAAACAGATGATGAGTCTTTGGCTGCAATTCCATAAACCGTTATACCTTGATTTCGCAAAAATTCGGAACATAATACCTTTTCAAATATAAATATGAAATAGGCCAAATGTCGGTTAATGGCAGATCTTGGTGCCTTATAATAATTTTGTAAATTTTACAATCTACTGCTCATACGATAAAAATTTACAAAATTATTATTAGGCACCAAGATCCGCCACTGACCGACATTCGGTCTATTTCATATTTTTATTTTACAATTTCGTCGGTCCTAATCTCATCTATTATTGTTACAATACTTTTTATAAGAGAGAAGAAGATAATAGACATAAAGTTTTTAATTTTTATCATATATATACCAAAAAATCGTATTTTACTCAAGGAAAATTTTAACAGCAAGATCTTTTCCATTAAGATTTGATTACTGCGCATATCTTTACGAAAAGAAATGCTTTGATAACCTTAAGAATATTAGTAACTCCGCTTTTACACGCAAATACTACGGGTTTACGTTGTTAGGGGATGAAATAGGTAGGAAAGAAGTAAAAAGACTATCGAAAGAAATAGAAAAAGAATCTTGCTGAAGTAGTGAATGGGAAGTTCTTTTTGGGCCGCGAAGAGCTATAGTCCTCTAGAGATGTACGTGCAGCGAGACGGATGTTCGGATAAGTACATGTATCTACGAGCGACGAGAAGGAGATGGATCACTGCCGGGAGAAATACAGCCTATCACAGACCGAGAAACGAAAGCATAATGGATAACTATTCCCACGACGATCTCACGCGATTAAACACGCCTATTGTTTTCGGTCAACAATTGCAATTCCAGAGGAATCGTCAGAAATAAGGCATAGGTTATTCGATAATTTAAACGCGTGCGCTACACGAAAATATTTCATTATTTTATCATCATTTATTTAAGAATATTGTTTGGAAAATAGTTTTAATTGTCAAAGTAATGTAGTATTATTGTAAATAACTTTTTATATTAAGGAAACGCAACTAGTAAATTAATTTCTAAAAAAAATAATAAAATAAAAAAGAGAAAAAAGTAAAATCCTAACTGTAGTTGGTTATAATTTGCGTCAAAATTTAGAATAGAATTCTATTTATAATTTTATGCGCCATGTAAAATATTTAAATATTCAAAAATTAAATATTTAAAAATTAGAAAAATACGAAAATATGTTTATTAAAATATTCACAACATATATCGAAGAACATGGGATATAAAACTATAAACAGAATTTTATTCTAAATTCTGATGCAAATTATAGATCGTCTAAAGTAAGCTAGCATCATGTCTTATAATATAGTTCTAATATTATATTATTGAAATATTAGTAGCTTTGAAAGATTTCATATTTTCTAGATTTGAAATTATTGAGAAAAGATCGTAATGCCGCACGTTTTCGAACGTCGCGACGGCATGAGGAGAATGGAGAGGAGACACAGGAAGGATATCCTCTCCTCTCCGTATCCTCCGTTTCGAGGATACTAAATTGCACCGTTCAGGTAATCATCATCCTATTGTAGCACGAGCTCGGAGATTAGAAGGCGGGCAGTTATCACCGGCGAGAAAAGGGATGGGGTCCGCCTGGAGGAACAATTAGTACGAATTACACGTCTGATACAGTTTTCGCGTTAGTCTGATTGTTTTACCCTCGTCGAATTTTCGCCGACAGCTCTCTCAGCTGGTTAAACCGAATTTTCGTTAGAAATTAGCACGCGCCGACCGGCCGGTTGCAAGGAAAAACTTTTGCGAGAAAAACGACAACGATTGTTTTTCGACTATTGATTAAAAAAAAAGAAAAAAGAGAGCAAGCCTCGTATCTGTTTGAATAGCGCACGATACGACACGCCTCGCCTGTACAAAAAAATCGAAATAGCTATTGTTCTAGTATTCGTTATTTGGTGTGTATTATTTTAGTATCTAGTTTACCTGTTAATGAAAGTAATAAAGAGGTTTTAATTTTATATATTGTCTCATCTTAAATAATTCTTCCATGATTGCGATTAAAAATCATTCCTAGTGCCAAATTTCTAATACTTTCTATATATTTAACGTAAGGGAGAATGGGGTAATTGCGAACACCTAAGGGAGAATGAAAGTAAAACAGAAAAAATTACCCCAAACAGGCATTTTTAGTAAAATTAGAAAAAAAATTTTAAACTACTGAACAGTCACATTTTGAAGATATTAGATGCATTCTTTAGTAGATCTTTTATTCTAACAAAATTATTCGTAACAACAATTCGAAAGCCTAAAAGATTAGCGTGATTTATCCAACAGACAAAAATTACATCAAATCGATCGAAATTATTTAACAGTTTTTACCTTGAACAATGTGCGCGTTCTCTCGCCTTGGACTTCAGGGCAACACTAAACATTAAGATGGCTACATAGAAGACGCTGGTGCGCAGAGCTAAAAGGAGCGGAAAGTATCGAAATGACGTCGTTCGGGATTACCCCGCGTTCGCACAATTACCCCATTCTTCCCTATTTGAAATTTCATAATAAAATGTATTTTTCTTTATAATAAAATATATTAACTAAGAAGTTAAAATAACAAATTTTACAGGAAACGTTTCATATGTTTGCAGTTTGGCTTACGAAACTCACTAGTTTAATTTTCAGATAATACTACTTTTTTTACACTTATCCGCGAGTTTCGGCAATTTATTATTCGAAAGTAATTCTTTAATCTCTGATTTTGAGTTATAATTACGAGATAATTATCCGATTTTGAGTTATAATTACTGCAATAATTATACGATGGTTCTATTATAGATATACTATTATACTAATTGAATATCTATTATACTAATTGAATCTATTATATTAATTGAAAGTTAAATTAATCCGAACTTGAAATAGAAGAATCTTTTTTCGCAGCAAATGTTTTAATTATAATATTTTACTGATTTATGGATTTTATATAATATTTTTGTACAATAGCATTTTAATAACTCAAAATATTAAAGTGATTTAATAGAAATAGTACTTAAAGAATTGGAAGATTTAGAATTTCAAATTTAAATGTAATTGTTATATAATAAAGTATCTCGAGATGTGAATATATTTTTATAAGATTTATTTTATTCATTGTGCATACACATGACGATACAGAAGACCGTCTGACGCGATCGCGCCCTTCGTCGAGTTGAAAACCCTTAGTTTTTGTATTCACATTTCCTCAAGTTCGTTAATCTAGGCGAACGTTAATGAGCTGCGAGAATTCACATTCAACACTTGTCGAGTTCTTCTTTCCTCTCTTCCCTTTAGGTCAGACAGTCATTGACCTTTATAAAAAAATCAAATATTGTCTGTTATTTCTAACTGGTTCGACGAATAACTTTAAGCCCCTATCCATTTTGGTCCTACTGCATTTTCAAATATCCTGTCTACATTTTTGTCAATATGATCATTTCACGAAACAAATCTGATAAACCAATAAACGTGCGAATCGATAGAGAAAACCGAAAACTCGGCGTTAAGTACAAATTTTCTAGAATATTCCTATTATTGTCAAAAATAGTTTAATATAATTCCTATTTTTGTATAATCTTGAATTTCAAATATATAGTTTTGCTACTTAAGCATCGAACAGATTTTATATTTCCGCATTGCGTAAATACTCTGCTGCGAAATTTTGCGGGATATAAAAACTTCCTCGTCTCGCAATTTTTTCAACACTTTGCAAGTGTTGCGCGGGACGCTATTTAAATGAGAACCGACGCCCGGCGGGCATGGAATCGACGCCTGGCACAAAGGCAAAGGACACTCAAAAGAGTGTCTCGTTTCTAGTTTCGAACTCGAACCAGCTCACATTAGAATCCGTCGCAAAATCGGAAGAGCACGTCACGCGATATCCTCTCGCGCTATTGTACCGGAGGATATCGGACAAATGGGTGGGTGCAAGGGGTAGTCGCGTGCATATGTACGCACCCCTGTGCTTTCGCGTACATACACGCGACGGAGCAATCCTGCATTGCGTTGTAAAATCGTTATTGCAGTCGTAAAGTTTCACGCGGACAGATTGGTGTGGACGAATTACAAGTTCGATGTAATGGCCATTGATTTGCGTGAATGGTACAATCGTGAGCAACGCACATGTGCAGTTGCACGAGTGAAGGAAGGCTTGAAAAACGTTCGACGGGAATAACTGGATAGCCTCGAGCTGCGTTAAGATGGCATTTACGAGTGATTACTCGCGCCTCGTATTAAACGGTTCTCTATTTTATCATGTTTTAGTAATATCTTCTATTTTATTATGTACCATATACAGTGGCGTGCAAAAGTCTTCGGCCAGACGGATTTTTCACGTTTTTTTTTCAAAAGCAGAGACCAAAGAAATTTTGACTAGCATTGTATATAGGAATATATTAGCCAGAAAATTTAATGTTCTAAACCGCCAGTAAATAATTAACGTGTAAGAAATTGTAAGACGACTCAACTGGCAAGAGATAATACTTATTATCTACTATACAAATTTTTAATAAAATTATTATTAAAAATTTGTTACTCGTAGATGACCACAATCCGTATGGTTGATACGTAGTGACAAATATAAGTATTATCTCTTGCCAGTTGAGTCGTCTTACAATTTATTACACGTTAAGAATATATTATTTAAAAAATTAATATTAGAGAAATGAACATTATTTATTACTGGGTATGTACTAGTCAGAATTCCATTGGTCTTCGCTTTTGAAAGAAAACGCGAAATTCTGGCAGGAGACTTTTGCACGCCACTGTATATGCATTGAGAAAAGTCATAGTCGAGGAAAGCACAATCGTTTTCTAAAACATTCGTATAAAAGAATTAGTATAATAGAATTTAAATATAAATGATATATAAAGTTGCGTAGCTTATTTTTTTATCGGCACTCAATCGTCAATCAATTATATACGATATAATTATTACTTTTGCGTCATACGCGCGATTTGCAGGTGTTTATGATAACTTTTGTTCCTATATTGCAATTGTATTTATTCACTACATTGATATCTGCGTCAAGCGCGCCTCGACAGGATATAAATCGACGTGGAAATGAATCTGAACACGGAACATTCGCTATTGGAACGATTATCATTCTGGCTATCGAATTGATTCACGGCACGATAGATCGTTTTAGCGTAATGACAGTAATAAGGTGTGGAACGCTGCTCGGCTGGCGATGTAATTTCATTGTAAACTCATCGGCTTTTACGAGCCACTCGTCACTCCCGGTATAAACTCGTCCGAGTAAAATTACATTTCGGCGATGTATTTAATATATTCATACACATATACATATCTACGCGAGAGTTTGTGATGAAAGCCCCAAGTCAATTTCGCGAGAGTTCACGCGGTCGGTCGCGCAATATTTGACGCTTAGTTGCGAAATGCACTACAGAACGGAACGAATGACATAGTTTTTAAATGCGTTACACCTTAGATTTTTTATTTTTCGTGAAGAAAACAAGCGATACACATGCAAGAATAGAGTCCGTAAATGGACAGCATGTAAGACATCTGCCGTAAAACATCTAAGGAAGTAATTCTTTGATGATATACGAAAATAATTTTTCGATATTTTACTTCTTTATAGTAGTTATAAAACATTAATTGCTTAAAATTACAAATATTAATTGCTTAAGTAATTAATTTCAGTATTATTAAATTACAAAAATTGGAAGTTACAAACTGCTCTCCTTATTTCGCCAATTTAAAGAATTGTAAGATAAATTGCAGGATTTTATAAATTAGATTGCTGTGCTAGATTCGGAAATTTTTATGCATATTGTTAACTTACTATAAACATATAATAAGCTATTATAATTTTTATATTATTTTATATTATTTAATGATCAATAATTATTTTTAATCAACGTAATTTATTGAAGTAAGCTACATGGAAGAATCTTATCGTAAGTTAACGACGAAGAAGGGTTCTCTAACGATTAACTCAGATCGCGATTTACATTAGGTGTGTTACAGAATATTCTTCTGCAATATTAACCATCGACCCATAGCACATAATAATTGAAGCGTAACTTTATCCGTCTACCCAGGAAAAAGTTCCCTAAAGGTTAATAGATATGACCCGTAAATTATGGAGGTAATTAATTATGCTTAACTACATTTTTATTTTATAAAGAGAAAGTTCTAATAATTATGCGATGATATTTACACACAAAAAACAATTACATACTGAATTATTTAATAAATAATTCAGTATGTAATTGTTTTTTGTGTGTAAATATCTAGTGTGTAAATACCGCGGCCCGACCGCGGTGAGGAGTACATAACTCAGCGGAAATAGATTTAGGATTGCGTAGCGATAAGCTGAAGATGGCTAAAATATTAGCCGAAACGTTCATATGTTTATGGAAAATTGTCTTTTTTGATTAAAACGTTTACTTAATTTGCGCACAAATTACCGCGCTGACTCTCATTAGCCCATTCAATCCTCGATTTTGTTAAATTAACGGGAGTCTTTTTATGACCATTTTATCTTGAATTATTTAATAATGAAAGATAATTTTCAATATTGTAATCATCTTTAATAAAGCATTAAAACGTAATAATATTCCATTTACAACCATAGCACGAAATTTCTATTCACAAGATTTTAATTTAAATTTTGCATATTATAAATCCATAATTTTCCCGACATTTGGAATTGTATGTAAATTATAACTTTACAAAATTAAAGTAAATGTTTAATTAGAAAAGCGAACAATTTTTAGAAAATTTTGAATGTACTTTTATAATTATTATAGTTATTATAATTGTGACAAACGCATGAATTTTGAAATTTTATGAGAATTTTATGACACTTTGCGTCGATCTTGCAAGACGTTCGAATCATCATAGGATCTCCGCATTTTAGATGTCGCGACAAGTTAATTGGTCCGGAAGGAATCTGTGCCTTTTTACAAACGGCTCTTCCTTAAAAAGTCTCAGTGCCTTCGCGGAATTTCAACGAGCTTGGCCGGTTCGCACGATCACCCAGCGCCTACAAATCAGACTGTGATTCATTGCACCCTTGTTTGCCCTCTTATTTTCCGCAAAGCCTTCCTCGTCGCTTTCCAGCGCGTCGTGACTAATTATGCGATCGACGCGCCGATCCCTCAAATGCGGTTCTTTCGTCTTTTTTCTCATCGTCACTTAAGAATCGATCTCGTCGAAGAATTCTTAATACTTTCGTAATAACGGCTGCTATGTATAGAATGATTTGAAAACTAAGAGCAAGCGAATTATTGAGTGCTTTTTTCTTACACTTTATGTGGAGCTCTTTAGAAATGTAAAACGTATTTTATTTATTGTATCTGAAATTACTTTTTTTTATTATATCTGAAGTTAATTTTTTAATAATTAATATAGAAAATCGGAATTATTTATGTTTAAACTTATTTTTCTTAAAACTGCATTTTTAAACATATGTAATAAATTGTAAGTCGACCTAACTGGCAAGAGATGGTATTCTATTAAATACATGCATTTTTAAAATATTATTGACAATTTAATACATTGTACATTAGTACAATTTTGCATTTATATTTAAAATTTTATGTATCCCGAAAAAATTGAAAAAAAGGAAACGGAGGATGGAATATTTCTTGAGCTTTCCTGAGAGAATTTATAGTTATTCTAAGTTATTAAGTTCTTAACAACAATTGACTGCACAATTTTTTTAGAGTATTATACAAAATATTAATTATACTTTATTTTCTGGGTTAAGTTGGATGAATAAGGAAACAAACAATAAATTTAATTTTTAAGACTAAATTTGTTAAGCAAATTGAGTCTTAAGAAAAAATGCGCAACTGTTTACACTTGAAATATAAATTTTAATTTTTAATTTTAATTTTTAATTATTATACACGATATTTTTAAATTTTTCATTACTAAACTATTTAAGAATTTATTAATTTCTTTTCATTACACAATTTTCAAAATTTTTGTTTTATTAATATTAAATATTGTAGGTTTTTATTGCTAGAGTATAAACGTCTTTCAATATCTGATTGAAAACGTTCCTTCGAGGGTAAAAGTCCGCAATGTGAGATGAATTATCCATGTAGACTGTAGACATTCACTTCAATTCTTTCTCGTTTTTTCGACGCAAGATCATTCTTCCCGTAATTTGTTTGTCTAATTCTCCTTCAGAATAAGGTGAAAAAAACATTTTCGTCGGGCATTTCCACTTGATATTTAATTTTGTCGAATTTGTGTGCCAACTGCGCACTACTGATTAGTGCATTCATCGCTTCAGCCTGCTGAGAGTCGTCATCATGGCTGCCGAATGGCCGCAGCTATGAAGCAGCTTGTGTCTGTCCTGATATCCGAAACTTGTTATTAGCGATATCATTAACATTAATATTGTCGGCAGTATTTGACTGTTCATTCACTTTTTTCTCCCTCTCTCCCCCCCTCTCTCTGTCTATCTATCTATCTATTTATCTCTCTGTTTCTCTGCTCCGCAAAAATGGATGTTAAAATATATTGATTACGCAAAGCTGCTACTTTAATTTCTTTAATGCGCTGATGTGTAATCGTAAATAATAATATTATTTACGATTGCACATACACACGTTCAACGATTTTTGTGTGAGTTATAAAATAGCCATCGCTGTTTCGCGTATGGAAAGAGAGAGGGGAGGGAGGGGGGAGAGAGAGAGAGAGAGAGAGAGAGAAGAATTTAGTTGTCATTATATCTTGGTCAGTTTATAGATTTTCGATGCAAGAATCTGCTGGTCTATTCAGCTATTCGAGGTAAAATAACCCAAAAGTAGATATTAGCAGCAGCAGAGATGTAAAGGAAAGCTCATGTTTTTACGTAATTATCGCATGCATTACCTGTATAATTGTTATAATTTTCACTGCATTTATCGCGGTTAATTTATAGTTAATTAGAGAAAACAAAATTGCGGCGTTACATCGATAAAAATATTTTCAAGACACATTTTGTAATTATATCTAGGAATATTATAATTGTGTTCACGAATTGTGACAGGGCGGCAAATTGCTTTCAGTTAAACTTGCATGGATTACAATATCCATGAATGCAATTTTGTAGCTTACATTTAATTATATCAATCATTTTCTCATGGAACTATTCTCTCTCTCTCCACTATTATAACTTTAAATTGTAAATTTTAAAAACACGTCTAATTATATATCTCAAGCTTATGGCGTATTAAATTTTGATGCATAGAGGTATGAAATAAATTTTAACTTATATAAACGAAAATGTAATTTACAAATTTATAAAATTGAATATTGTATGTGCAGGCAATCTTTATGTATAATAATTTGAATTAATTTTTTTAGCACGTGTAGGATCATGTAATTCAAAGTGTCTCAAAATTCTTAACTAAATAACAATCTTCTTCTATTACATTATTTATTTATAGGGTAAATATAACTATAAAATAATAATTTTAACATAAATTTGCGTACTTTATGTATTAATTATCAAATCAGCGTTTTATATTAATTTTTTTACGTTTGTAATTTCTTATTTGGTTAATAATTATTTTACTTTTACTTTTATTACATTTAAATAATACTGATACTTGATGTAGCTTAAATTATTATAACAAAACGTGTGTAGTTACAAAGACTTACTAGATCTCGATTAGTAAATAAGTTACAAAATAAATTATATTTACACTTACATGTATTTGCATTAAAGAATGTTTAGAGTATTCTTTATTTATTTAACAACGATTTAAATTGGATTCTCTTTAAATTGGCCCCAGTTGATTCTGCCTCAATAATATAGACGCGCATTCTGCATATTTCCATGCGTAAGAGTTTCAGAAGATAAGTTTCCGGGGATGATACGGAGGTTACTTTCGAAGATCGCAAGGCGGGGAAGATGGAGGATTTGCGAAAAGAATTACACGGAAGAAAGAGAAAGGGAGGAACGTTCTTGGGAAATTTTATAATTTACTTGCAAATTTCTTAACTGTCGGAAACTGTCTTTAAATACTAATTGCATATTTACAACTCACGAATATCGCAAATTCGTTACAAAAATCAAAAGTGTAAGAAGTGAGGAAAAATCAAAAATAGGAATTAACAAAGAATAGAAATTGTACAATTGAAAAAACAAAGTTTGTATATGACATATGTTTTAAATTTTGATATAGTATGCATTTGAAAATTGTCTACTTCAAGATACATAATTTTATATATCTTGAATAATATCTTTGAATCATTTGTTTAAATAAAAAAAAGAACGGATAATTATAATTTACAAAATTTAAATTTTATAATTGTAATTGAGAATATATATCTTATTTATTTGTTACATTATTAGATTATTCTTATTTCTGTTATGTGATACATAATTGTGTTTTATTGATAGTGACGACGCTGCTCGGGAGCATGTAGATTCGAAGATGATCGATGTAGTTTGTGTCTACAAAAATCTCGATATTCAGCTCTACAGCAATTTTAGGGAATCAGCACGAGGCGACGTGGTTTCGGAAAGCACCGACATCGCCTTATTAAAATCAGAGGAAAGCCCCGATATCGGGTACGTCGTATAGGATCGGCTATCGATTCTCAATTACGCCTTAATGGCGAAGTGCAGCCGCTGTATCGGTCACGTGTATCAGACCGCTAAGTTCTAGCTGGATCATCTTCCGAGCAGCAAATGGGCCGCAGGGGGTGAGATAGTAAAGCACATATTCCGTCGTGTACGGTTACGACACTCACGAACGGATGATGTTCCGTTCGTATTCGGCGAATGTAACATGCGCGCCTTTTGATCTTCGTCTTTGACAAATTTGCTCGTATTTTAGTCATTTATGAAGATCATAAAGCAATCAGCAATTCTATGATGTTTATCTAGATTGAGAAAAATAATGAGTTTGCCTTTTTGACACGTGTAATTTATAGAAGAAAACAATTACACGCATTTACGGAAAATATGCTTTTTTTAATTATAATATATTCCAAAGGTTCTAAAATATCATATTGATATATAATATACCTGTCGAAACCATCTTTGCAATAAACTACATAATTTTTTTGGCGTGTAAAATTCTTTTAGAGCTACTTCATTTTAGGCAGCTGCTATTCTTAATTTTACAATGTGTTGTTCGCTTCCTCTTGAAAAGCTTACGCCTCTGAGCTTAATTGCCTTTTCCTCTTGAATAAGGTACTCGCTTTATCTCGTAATACACGGTTCATAACCACGCTGCGTCTCCATCTATGATCTAGCGAGAAGGAAACCACCACGGATACGTCAGCCATTGCACGGTGCATCGAGCCAGAAGATTGCATTTTCGCGCGACCCACATTCCAGCCGCAAAAGTAAGTCGCCCTCCCCGCGTCCCCCGCATCCCTCTCGATTCAGCCTATCTTTCATGCCCACCCTCCGGATTTCCTCGCCGAAAGTTTTCCAAGCGGTCGGTGCGGTGAGGAGGGTGCAGCGTGAAGGACGTCGATCCTCGATTCCGTGAGAGGGAAAGAGATCGGCTTCCTGCGCACAGCGGGCCCTTATCTCCCTTAATGAACCTCCTCGGGAGTCGCTCGACGACGCTCGCGCGAGTAATTCGCGCGACGTCATGTACACGGGACCGAAACACAACCCGGCGGGTATATTGGTGCGATTCGAGTTACAGGGACAGGACGGCGGCACTCGCCTGCTCTCCCAAGATATTCTTGGCGTCTGTGACAATTGCAATCTCGATTTCCCTTCCTATATATATATATCTCTCTTTATATCTTCTCTTTACATAGTCCTTCTTATCGTTACGACACTGCATTTATGTTCAATGAAATATCGATCTTTTGCACGTTTGCTGATACCACGTTTTGAATCCGCCAATGCTCATGCCGGACCGTAAAATTGATGCTTTTCATTCCATTTAAATTGTAATCTCTTTTATCTTGAAATGATTCTTGAATCTTCCGTTTCTCGTTACGGTCGACAAGGACATTATGATCGCTGTCCTCATGAAATACAACCCGTTGTAAATCGGTTTTGAAATCGCGTTAGCGTCCCCGGTTATTCGCTATCCAACATCTCGCGGGAGCCGTAATTTCTCCCGTTACTTATATACTCGTGCGTTGTAACGGAGCACACAGCCGGCACCTGGCTTCACGACGCCGTGTAATAAAGTCCCATTATTACCTCCGTTATTGTTCTTAACACGATTATGCTCGCTCGAGCGCGCACCGACTTCGGCTCGTGGTTCCCGCACCCGTGAAGCACGCTCCCGATCCACCCGAAAGCTCCGCCGCGCTGCAAAAAAATAATAAATTGCGACCGGAACCTCGCTACAAAACTTCCGTTGTATCCGCCGTCTAAATCTTCGCCTTACTTTATGATACTTTTAAAATTAGGTCACTGCCGCAACTTGTGACGTAGTTAAGGATAGCAAATTGTGACTAAAAAGCTTTATGCAACGCTCGTTATTCTCGCTTCGACAAATCTTAATAAAATTGAATAATAGAACAATCCGTATTTAGCTATAATATCGTTTAATTATTTTTCCATAATTCTTTTAATGGAATGAAGGAAATAATGAGAAATATGTATAATTTATAAAAGATATAATTATAAAAAAAGATCGACATAAATACGAAAATCCTAACATAGATAGAGCAAGGAACTCTCTCTATTTATATACAGCAGATTACAATCGAAAAAAGAGATAGGAAAATATTAGATACAATTATCCCTTGAAGGCGTTTCTTTTCGAGCTAAAATTATTTCCCGAACTATAGGTAACAATTCATCAGTTTATTCTTTTTATACTATACATATGATATGAATATGTTTTACACTGTACATTATATAAACGCGCTCGTAGTTTGTACCAAACTATACCTCGTAATGTCTTTGTACTTTGAAAAAACCAAAGTAGTATCTTTTATTT
>NJRQ01000208.1:116111-136717 GCA_003063805.1 Aphaenogaster ashmeadi | reverse complement strand
AAATACATATCACTTGGGTTGAGATAGGTATCGCAATTTTGTGATATAATTATTTTGTTAAGAAGAATTAAAGTTACTACCACTTGGGTTTCTTCGAGATACAGACATTACGAGATATTGTTTGGTACAAACTACCAGCGCGTTTACTTGGCGCTTTTTTTTACCTTTTTTTTTACAATTTTCACCACCTTATTAATTGCTCGTATTTGGTCCCTTTCTCCTTTATTTGTTTGTTTTATAAATTTACTTGTACTCTTTGCAGATAATTCACTTGCTCGAAAACATCTCAATTATGTCATCAAACGAAAGTAACTTTAGATCAAAGGCAAATCATATCAGTCTATTTAAATAACCTTCACTCAAAAGCACAATGTGAAATATACGAGTCGCGAAAAGTTTTTTGCATTCAGACGTCTGAAATATAAAACTGCTTTTCGCGAAAAACACGTAAAATCAAAAACAACATAAAATCCTAGACTAAATATTTTTTACTTGTGTGTGCAAAATATAACATTAAACAGACGTATTGATGTATTGTACAAAATCACAGACATTAAATTTTATTTTAACTTGTAACAAATCGCGAGAATGTATTAATATTTTACAGTAGATAGATTATATAGTCTAAAAAATCATTATTATTGCGTCTTTTTATGTCGTGAGTTAAGTAATGAAGCTTTCGAGCGCCTTATGGAATTTTTGAGTATATAAATTATTTTGTGGGCATAAAACGCCTCGGTAATATGGCTTATAATGACAAGATTAAATTCATAATGTTCGGCAGCATCATTATTATCCATAGTCTTCCGGCCGGGTTAACAATGTTGGAAAGTTAACGCTGCGCAAGTCGCGCACTCAACGACGAACATTATTATTCCTCTCCTGTAGTGAGGGTAACGTAAAAAGAGAAGGTCGTGCACGCGGTGTGACGCGAAGGGAAAGGGAAGGGCGAAGCAACGGGATCGGGAGCAACTGTTTCTCTTCCCTGCGTTTCTCGCCAACCAGCCGACAACAGCAATACTACCACTGACGTGCCCGTTCTACGACCACCACACCATCACCAACACCGTCGCTGGTTCTACCGAATACGACGGCCCCGCGTTTACCCCTACGTCGTCGCCGAGGTAATTGCGTGTTTATCCGCTCGGCTTAATTACGTGTCCGCTTGTCCAGCTGCAGGTGGTAAATTCCGTCCGCCATTTTGCGGCGCAGCACAACATCCCGCGGATATTTTTCTTTGACGACGGCAACTTGACGCTGGCGGCTTCGACGGAAACGTGTTTATCGATAAATTATCGACTTTGCTTTGACGAAGAGAAAGCCCTATGCTCAGTAATGCGTCTGGTTTTAATATAAAATGTATCTATGTAGATAGACTAAATGTCAATTTTTATTATTTTGATTGAATTTTTATGCATAACATCCATAGAATAATTAATATTTTCTGCATTGCGCTTATTAGGAATTTAAGTGATTAGGTAGATTCTTCAAGTCACAATGGCACAGATTTATTCTGGTAAATTTATTCTTTCCTTTTATTTTGCAAATATTTTAATTTGACATTCATATTGTTTTCTACATATGCTTCATAATTCGAATAATTAGCATTATAATATATACGGTAATATTTAATCGAACTGATCAAAAAGTTTGTATGTGATACAGCAATATAAATTCAAAATTCCACAAAATGTCATATTGCAATCGATCGAGCGATGTATTTGCATAATACATCCATTCGCCAAGCAAAAAGCCAAAGGTTCACCCGAGTCGACCGCTCTCGGTTTTCTCTGTTTTTCTGCGACAAAGAGAATGCACGCGACCGCACTTCGCGACTGCACTCCACCGATTCGCGTATAGCGGTGCGCTTTTATCCGCGACGCAATTAGGGCCGCGATTGAAAGTCGTCCCCGAGGCGCTCGACGTGTTTTTCGCGAATGGCGACAAAAAGGAATGGAGAACAGGTGTATGCGGCGAAAAAAAGAGAAAGAAAAAATAGAGGACGAGGTCGTTCGCGCGAGAGAAAATTTCTCGGTGTGAGCTAATCGAGATACAGGGTGATAACGAGTATAGGACGAGTATAGGACAAGTACACGCGGTCCTTTCAGGGACGAAAGAAGACGTTCTCCAAATTCGTTCATACAAGAACCTTTTTCCCCAAGCCCCTTCACCCCTTGCAATTCTTCCCTTCCTCCTTCCGCTTTCAGCGAGCCTTAAAGCGCTCGCCCCAATTTCTCGTTGAATGCCGGGACGCGTGAAAGCGGCTGACCCTCCTCTTCTTCTTTTCCGAGCGACCTGCCTCGCGAGCGAGCAAATTCTCGCGCAAATTGACGCGAATTGGCCGGAATCTTTACACGATACGGTCTAAAGATTGTTCTTTTTGAACAAGCTTTAATTGAATGGTACTCGCTACTCTTTACTCCAAAGTATGCATTATTTTAATTGACAATGAGTTGAAATAATTTTCTTTATTTATTTGAAATAAATATTTACTACGTGACTTATTTTTAATTATTCCTCGATAGTTTTGTTAGTTTTATTTATCTATTTTCTACTTTTGCAAAAGTTTAACTAAATTAAACTGTAACGATGAATTCTTTGACAAATACGAAGTTTGCATAACAGATTTATGTAATAATATATGATAATAATATATTGAATAATTTATGCTTATATCACAAGATGCATAAAACTCAAGATATAAATACAACGGACTTAACCCAATTAAATGCAAAATTAGCGCAATGTGAAGTTCTAATTTTATACCTATATAAGAGATGTCAGACTCCGAAAAACTGCTATATATTCGCGTCTGTTCCTAGAAGGATCGCCTTTAAAAGACTGACGGTCGTTAAGTGTGCGCATCAGGTCTTTCCTGAATGCGAGCGACAGGTGGAATAACAATTACGCAAGACGAGCTCATTAAGCGGAGGATTTAGCCTCTCTAGGTTGCTCGGGCGGACGGCAGATCCTTGTAATTGCGGCAATTATGTCCGGCCCGATCGAAACTACCGGCGCGAGAAGTCGATTTTTCGCTAAGCGTTACCGATCCGGCCAGTAAATTTCCACCGGACGTGTTCCACCGTCCGTTTGTAATCTTCCGGCCAGAAATTAGTTTCCCGT
Organism: Aphaenogaster ashmeadi; assembly: GCA_003063805.1. Classification (NCBI taxonomy): domain Eukaryota; kingdom Metazoa; phylum Arthropoda; class Insecta; order Hymenoptera; family Formicidae; genus Aphaenogaster; species Aphaenogaster ashmeadi. The sequence continues at coordinate 133,594 of NJRQ01000208.1, read as the reverse complement.
CGGCCGGAGTTATCGACGTCCCGAGAAGGATTCTCCGACCAGGATCTCGGCCGCCTCGTGCAGCCGCTCTTCTAATTTCGGGGCTCTTCCAGGATCTCGCACGCTCTGGCTTTTCTATTCCTTTTATTGTCTCTCTCGCGAAGTAAAGTTACGACTCGGCGGAGATGGCAAATGGTAGTCGCGAATATCATTGAAAGCGTTTTTAAGATCTTGAAGATATCGTACCGTTAAATTAAAGGGACATTCGCGGAGAAAAATGTACACATAATGCCATTTGAAGCAGAATGGCTGTTCAAAAAGGAATGTTATTTAGTAAATTACGAATGTAATCCTTGTAAAAACAAATGATCAGAAGCTCGTATTATGAATTGAATAAATTAAACAGAGTACTTATATAAATAATTATAAATATTTAAATTATATATTTAATTTTACAATTTTAATTTGCTGTACATTTTTTAGTTTTTAATAACAAGTTTCCTACTTTATGCTATTTATGTCTACATGCTAAGTCTCACATTCGTGCATATTCATATCGTTCTCATCCATTCGTCCGGGTATGACACAATTTCTCTATTTATTCAAATCTTTTTCCAAATTAAAAAAATCGTGCGATAAAGGATTAATTCGTTGCAGCGTAATGTCCGACGTACCGGAATACCGCGTCGTGATGCGCCAGCTGGTCGAGAGCCGGCATGCGAGCGTCGTTGTTGTCGTAGTTGCCTTAGTCGGGCTCGCCTTTGGAATTTCATGTGCAGCGTCGCGCTGCCGAAAAGACCAGACAGTTATCGGACGATAACTCGTGGAGCGTCGCGGGACGGCGCCCGGCGTCGGGGCGATAATAACCGTAGAAGGCAAGAGGCGCCGTTTAAACGGCGGCACGGCCGGACATAAATCTTGGGAAAAACACGCGTGGCAAAATTGCCACGGGCCGACGCTACGCTCGGAAAATATGTCACCCTCCACCTCTGTGTCGCCTTCGACCTCTTCTCCCTTTCCCCCTTCCTCCGGCCCGGTGCATCCCCTTGCACTTGCACTTGCACACCGTCGTCCTTCACCGAGCCTTGCTCCTTTTGCAGTCTTACGTACTCTTCGAAACTGCCAGGTCCGCCGTCATTTACCGCGACTTTCTTGCGAACCGTTGAATTACAGCGAACGACATCATTGCCTTTTATGAGACTTTTTATAATGCACCTACCCTTCCATCTACCGTTCTGGTTAGAACATCGGTTGAAATCGAGAACGAGAAAAGTGACTTTTTATGCTAAGTACGTTGATTGAAAGAATTTCGATCGTCCGCGGTTAAAAGAATACTAAGTTTTTTTTCTTCGAAAGATACGAATTTTATATTCTCTTTCGAAAAAATCTATTTGTGCATTTATAAATTTTTCGTTGGACCTCTCTATGCAATTCTAATTCTTGCGGTGTTTTTCGGTGAAAGACACAAAGTACAAGTTTTCTTTGAATTTATTACATGCATTGTCTGGAAGGATTTTGTTGCACTTCCCAAAATATAGAATTTCCTGGCTTTACGAAATTTTATTTCTTTATATTTTTATTAAAATTCGCATATCTAAGCTGAAAGAAGTAGAAATAGAAAATATACTGTGTGATCTACATTTATTCTTAAAATAACATACAATTTTAGCACAGAGAATTTTATGTTCTTTTAAAATTTAATTTCTGGATTTACACATTCCTATACAAGAGTAATAATGTTTTTTAATTGAGAAATCTCTCTCTCTCTCTCTCTCTCTCTCTTTCTCGGATAATACATATACTGAAAGATAAAACGATTTTAAATTTCAGCAGTCTGTTGCAGTGCTTTGTACGCATTTTTGAAACACTCGTTCCTATTTTACGCCCGAAGGGCCTTCACATGTAAGCCAACTTGTTGTTTCTCTTTTGGGATATTTTACGCGCGTATGATTGCAGAAGATAAAATCAGAGAATTCTCTAACATCGTGCGTCATGATCATGCACGGCTAGCTATACTCACGACTATCAGTAATACAAAATCCACGCAACGTTTCGAAAGTAATCTCTGTGCTGGATTTTTATATTATTCCGACTAAGTAAGATAGCTCAGACTTTGCAAATATAAAATTTACTTTTGTTAATCATTACCTTTTTTCTTGAAGAATATTTATAACATTATTTAGAGTTTATTAAAAATATTATTTGGAAGTTTTTATCTAAATTTCTAAAAAAAAAACTAAAAACGTATGCATTATATTTGACCCTGAAAAGTGGAAATAGAGTTACGATGGACTATCATTTCATTGATGTAAACCGTGCATCCAACTTGGAATTCCCATAATATCGATCACTCGTAAAATAATCCGATAAGAAAGTTTGTTGGCATTCGGTGGGCAATTTGAAATTCGAAAACTCGATAAATCGTCGTCCTATTCCCTCGTCTCCAATCCCTCTCTTTCTCTCGATGCAGTCTCTCGGCCGGTGCATGCCGGCTCGGCATATGGAGGAGAGAGTACTGCAATGCAGTCGCCCGCCGAGCCGTGAGCATGTATTCAGGTATAGCCAGACACGAGAGAGTCAGACTTAACAGGGGAACGAGCACGGCACAAGACGGCCCGCACAATGGCGTAGCAAAATCGAAGTTGGAAATAACTGCTTATCGAATGGGCTCGTACTTTTCCCTCTTTCCATTTCTATAGTTATAAAAATTATTTATGAAATATAATTTTTTTTATATTATTATTAATACAAATTTAATTTGACAATCTCACGAGTGTAGAAATTGAGGATATCTCTCCCACTATTTGGATTTTCGAAAAGTACAAGTACATGTTTATTCTTTTTCAATCTGATCTATCTGTTTGTGTATTCTTTTTGTTATTAAATATCTATTATTGCATTTGTATTTCTTTACAGAGAAAAAAGATTTGCTGAAACAGCGAATATTTAACTATTGTTGCAAATATTGTTAGTTATTATATGGATAGGGAAAAATTTGTTAAGAAGACTAATTTTATTTGAATAGCTTCGTGCAAATTATTTTGTTCTAATAATAAATTTATTCTGTTTCTTTGTTTTCTCCAATTTTGTTTTTTTAATTTTCATACCAATATTATACTAATGATAATTTTGCAATAGTAAAATGTATTTATATTGCATATAGACTATTTGCTTTAACAGCAAATAAACAAATTTATTTAACAAATCTTTTTTATTTTGCCAGCAAAACAAATCTTATTATAATATCAAATAATTGATTATTATAGCAAAATTTGATTGCTCTCACATCAAATCAAGTAAATCACATAAAAAAAGTAGTAACAGCAACGATTTTGCTACGATAGATAAATGATTTTTCTTCGTAAAATTACCGTTCTTAGGCGAATTTTATACAACATTCACGGCGCGTGTAACTTAACATCGTCATGCATGTGTTGGGCTTATTACGCCACTGCGGCTTAGCGAAGTCATATGTCGACTGTTTTCAAAGCCCTTGAACCTATATATAGAGGAACGTACGAAAACCTTGGGAAGTCGGAGAGAGGTATCCTTGAGCAGGCTTGAAACGATTCGTGATGATCCTCGATGCCGACCCGCGGGCTACAACTCCCCCGTGATAAGACATGACTTAAATCTACAATCCCTCAACCCACCCTCCTTATGACCCTCCAGCGACGTCAGTGCGCACGTATGTACTTGGACATGCATGGCGCGGATCGTGTCCAAAATGTGCGTGGTTCACGACGAAAATCTAAAATTAACGTCGCTGCTTTCGGTTGACAATGATGACACCTTCAACATTTTGCGCGTTTATCATGCGCAAAGCATTCTTTGATAATTAAAAATATATTCTACTATCCAATTTGATCAAACTTCCTACTTTCCTAAATTCTACTCGAAGATTAAATCAGAGTTGGACGTTTATGCGTAAAATATAGAAGTCTACATCTACATGTAGACAATGTAAACTATGTTTAACGTGTCATCTATGTAAACAATCAGTAATTTATTGGATTATCAGACATCGGAGAGTTGTATTTCGTTTGCAATTTCGATTTCTCAGTTGCAATTACTATTACAATATCTTCATAATTAATACCACAGTTAAATACGTTTATTATTTTATAATTTAATTGCTCTTCCTTTGCATTATGCTATCCAACTTATAACAGTTAACATTCCCAGACAACACGCTTGTCAGAAATAAAACTTTAAGAGAACTTTTTCAAGAAAACGTTTAGATATCTCGGAAATGATGTCAAAATGGTATCTAATAATCATCATTTACCAGAGCCATCTACAACAAGAGCTATTTGAGACATTTCTTGAAAATGTTATCTTTATGATATCATGCTAAATGATATCAGTTTGAACTCTCATGAAAGATATCTTTCTGAAATTCTAGGACTGCCGCTAGGTGGTGTCGTTTCTCGCATGTAAAATTTGTCGGGCTCTTTATATATAACCAACGTCTGTATAACCGAAATTCGAACATGTCATAATTGTGCATTTATATGGCTTGCATCTATTTGGGTTGTGTAACAATAATTTTGATAAACTTTAATTAATTATTTAAATCGCCAGTAGTAATAAACATATGTAATAAATTGTAAGTCGACCCGACTGGCAAGAGATGGTATTCTATTAATTACTACGTATCAACCATACGGATTGTGGTCCTCCACGTGTAACAAATTTAATATTAATAAATGCTAAAGCATCTATTAGATTCTCCCCCCTCCCCCCAACACCCTTCCATCACGAAAACTGTTAGAAAATTTATTGCGAAAAATATACACGTGGAGGACCACAATCGGTATGGTTGATACGTAGTAATTAATAAAATACCATCTCTTGCCAATCGGGTCGACTTACAATTTATTACATATGTTTATTACTACTGGCGATTTAAATAATTAATTAAAGTTTATTATTATATACCAAGACCTAATAACGGTGTCACACGAAATGAATACGTTCTTCTTAACATCATCGGTTATTGCGATAAATATTATCACATGCCTCGGTAGTCGAACTGGCTACGACGCCCGAACGGAGTACAGGGAGGTCCAGGTTCAAATCCTGGCTGAGGTAATATTTTTCGCAATAAATTTTCTAACAGTTTTCGTGATGGAAGGGTGTTGGGGGGAGGGGGGAGAATCTAATAGATGCTTTAGCATTTATTAATATTAAATTTGTTACACGTGGAGGACCACAATCCGTATGGTTGATACGTAGTAATTAATAGAATACTATCTCTTGCCAGTCGGGTCGACTTACAATTTATTACATATAATAATTTTGATATTTTGAAATGTTTATCACATTATGATAATGAGACAATTTCTCTAAAAAATTTTTAGAATATTATTTTTTAGATATCATAAATAAGAAATTTATATATTGACATATATTTTTTTAGATCTCTTTTACACATCATAAATAACAACTCTATATATTGACAAACTTTGAATATCTTAAAGACGGCCGATTTGAAAAATTTTTTAGACATCATTTTTATGATATTTTTCTGCTCTTAAAAAACGGCACATTAGATAACATTCTGACATCTTTATGTAATCGTTTAGAAGTCTCTCTCTCTCTCTCTCTCTCTCTCTCTCTCTCTCTTTAAGTTATCAGGTTCAGAAATGAGATATTTTTTAGAGATTTTTTGATAACATATTGTTCTTTGGATTGTTTATATTGTCTACATGAAAAAAGTCCGTGTAAACATCACGGAGATAATATGTAAACAATCCATGTAGATGTAATCTTGAAATCTACGGCACAACCCTGGATTAAATTAACGATTTTTTAAATTATTTATGACTCGTCGAAAACGGAAGCGAGGATGTATCGAAGGTACAATCTTAGACAAAAGTGCATGAAATTTGAAATACTTGAATATCTACGCCTTACGCATAATAAATCTAGATGTAAGGAACTCGAACGATAAATGGAGTCTTTTTTTTACTCCTAGAAAGGTATTTCCAGCATTATTTGCAGTTTTTGTCATTTATGAGCTTAAACTTTTAACAGTGAAAATGCCAATTTTTTCAAGTTATAATTTATTTCTTTAAAACGGTGAAGTGCAAACAATTGAAACTTGGCAAATATTTTCATCTATCCGTATACTAGATGTACAAAGAAATTGAAAACATTGGTACTATTTCTTCAACATTTTTTCAGCTGGTTTTCAAGATCTCTTTTTCCATAAGAAAGAGAGAGAGAATGTAAAATCAGTGAAAATTAAAATCGTTTTAACTCAGCAACCGTTTAGTGGAGTCGTTTAAAAATTTTTGCAGCACATCAGTAAAACTAAAAGAACACTCTCAGAAATTTTTATCGACTTCGTACTATTTTGAAGATAGGTCCAATACATCCTTAATCTAGAATTATCTATGAAACTAAAGCATTATTTAATATCCGGTCCTATTTTAATATTATTAATATTTAGCATATATAACTCATATTGTAATTTTTTTTATGTACTATTTTTGAGTTTTATATTATATGATCTCGTTTAAAATGGAAATCGCCAGAGATGAAAATTATAATCTTCACTGACAATGAGCGAATCTCACTATGACATAACAATTAATTACGAGTATGGATATCAAACAGTTGTATTACGTAACGGATTATTATAATTCTATCGGTGTTGCGCTGCAATGTCGTGCTCGAAAATCCATTGTCGAAAATCGTCATTCACTGCGGATGAGAAGGGAGAACCGAAATGGGGCGCGAGGGAGCGCATAAACGGCTGGATTCGACGCTGCACATAGGCCGCGGATACGTGCACTATCGGGATCCTGCAGTGCAGCTGCTCGACGACGGCTCGCTTGTGCGGTAACGTAGGTGGCCGACGTAGATAACTCGGGGCGACCGGTAATGCGCGCTTGCACACACACGGTTAGGGCTAAGGGCCCGCCAATAGAGGCCGACGACAATCGCCCTCTCTGCGGCCCCCAACGGCTGCCAGATATCGCCGTCGTATAATGTCGCTCTCACCCTCTCCCTCTCCCTCTGCCGCGGCACGGCACGCCGAACACCGAATGGCGGTGGAATGGCAGAATGGCATAACGCAGAAATGAACTTACCAAATGCGAAGCCGCTTGGTTACAATTAATCACGTTGCTTGTAACGCATCAATCCTGGGAGCAGATGCGCCCGATAATTGGCTATTAACTCCTCTATCTAACTTTGTTGTGATATTCCGTTAAATCTCTTCTATAAGCTATAGAATATAAATTAGATACCGAATATACAAATTAGATGCAGGATATATAAATATATGAAACAGATACTGTACAGAAGGTATTTGATATTTTATTGGTCTAAAATTTTTGAATGGTTAATCCGTAGAAATTATAATTAAGAATTACATGCTTTCCGTTTTAGAACTTATTGGATTTGGAGAGAGAACTAAATGAAGAAAGTGTTTTGTTATTTAGAGAAAGTTATTTGTTTGTCTTTTATTTCACTTTATAACAAGTTTTTAATCTGCGGATTAGAAAGATGTTTAAAACCGATTATTAAAGATTACGTATAAAATAATTACTAGCTTTTGCTAAAAAGAAACGCAATTTTGTTAAATCGCTTTTAACGGAGTGACATGAGTTACGCAATGAATTGTGTACACAATGTGGCGTTCTCGTGACTTTGCACTTGATGTCGTTCGTGTCAATGGCCTGTAACTCGCGATATACGCATATATCCTCGCGTGATAGCCCCACACACACAACTTCTCGTTTACAATCTTAAATAAAAGATGTTCTTAATCCTTTCTCGCCAGCCAATTGGATCGTAAGAATATTTTTATTTTTTTCTTTCAAAGCATAAATGAGACCGCAAAATGCTACTTCAGACAAAATATTACCAGAACTAAAAATTTGAGTAAAAAGAAAATAATTTCAGTTAGATATATCTTACAACACAATATGAAAATTTTATTTTAATACAATAATATATATCATAAAAATTAATTAAACTCTTATTTTATCAGGAAAAAATTTATATATTAAGTAAACATTTTATGGTAACATTACTATTATAGCAAATAAAACTATTTTTTATTTTGAAACGCATAATATAAGATATATTCACATATAGTGATTAATCAAAAATAAATTCTATGGCCGGTATTCATAGTCGGTTCTTATTTTAAGATCGTCTTAAGTAACGTCTTATGACGCTAGTACGGCTCTGTGATTGGTTTAAGACGTCTTGGGATTGTGCTTAGGACGATCTTAAATATGGCAAACGACTATGAATACCGCCCTATGTATCGATTTCGATATGTTAACAATCTATATTTTTAGGTGTTATGAACTATATCATATATACATATACATATTGTCTTCTTTTGTATTTTTCATAGTCAAAAATAAATATAAATATATGTAAATATCTTGATTTTTTTAGAAAAAACTGTTTAAAATTTTTTTGAAATTGTCATAGCCATAGAGAAAAATGTTATCTTGAAAATACAAAAGTTTATATATTTAAAATTTGGCACAAATCCGTTTTATTATGCAGGCAGCAGGTCAAAGGAAATGCTCGTAGTTGTGGCGATCGTATTAATAAAACATACTTTCATTACTAGAATGTTTGTCTGGTACACGCTTGAAAATAGCAGCAGTATAGCACGCGTAAGAACGCGCCTAACCACTGTGTAAACTGCATGCCGCGATAATTTTGCCTGGAGGCCGTATAATTTGCTTTATGCGCAATATCGTCCTGTCATGACTTCGCGCTTGATGGCGTTCACACGGTAATAACCAGCAACGTGCGTTGCACTCACGCTACTGTTGCGGTTTACCTGTCGGCTAATCCCCGACATTCTTCCAATGCTTTCTACATGGTCGTAACTTCAATGTGACAACTCAGAAGTACGATTGCGAAAATATTCAAGAGACTTTACAAGTTGGCCCACTTTTCGAACTTGAGAATGGCACAACCCCTATTTTTATAAAATGTATGTAGAATGCACCGAAGAGAAAAAGAGAAAAAGAGTCAATGTATATCTTGAGATTAGTTTGAAAATATTCTTTTTGAAACAAAACTTTTAGTAGGCGCGGTTTAAATTTCTAAAATTTTAAATAACTATGTTTAAAATTAGATGTGTTTACTGAATCTAATTAAGATTAACAGAAAGAGACGATTTTCTTACTTATTTGTATATATATAATGTAAGATCTCATGATATTGTATTTTATTAGCCTATTCTGGAGATTTAAAAATCGATAATTGTAATAACATCAGAATCACAATAGCTTTATAACAATATGATATAATGCAAGTAGACCAATGACATCTCATAAAGTTTTTCGCGCTCAGACTCGCAACTGTGTTTACATGTGCACTATAATTATTGTCTGTATTGATTTTTATAGTTTAGGTAATATAAAAAAGTTTATTAATAAAGTATTTTTATTATTAAATATTAAATACTAATTTTTACGATTTAGCTAACTTCAGTTTCTTTTACTATCCTCCACAAAGATGGTATTAACCACATAGTTATTCAAGTTTAGCAAAACCTACGTACTCAAGCTCGTTATACTGCGGGCATTCACATTTATTTACACATAACACAAACACACATATGAACACGCGCTTTTGCGGATAGTGAGTAATTGAAGAAAAATAGAAACAAAAGATGTAACCTAATTTAAAAGGGGAAAGAATAACAAACAGATAAAGATAGACCAGTAACAAACAATATTGGTTACTGAACTTAAGTATTTTACACATTGACAATTCATTGTATTTTATTACTTGATAGTTACCGGAAAGATGAATCAACATTTTTAATAGTTTATAATATTTCGTATATAGGGTAAAGTGCCTATTTCTGGTCGCTTCTTCCGATTTCGGCTATAATTTTATTAACATAATGATTTAATGAGTCAGTTGATCATGAGAAGTTAAGTTGGAATTTTAGCTTGAGATTTCTGAAGAAATGGTCCATTTATTTTACTTGAGATCTCGACATTTTTGTTTCTTACAGAAGTCTGAATTTGATCCGAATTAAGATCAATATTTCGGATCAGTCTCACAATCAGATTAACTTGTGATTGAAATATGTGTTGTACAAATAGATATGAACGAAGGTGAATAAAACACAATCGTGAAATATTGTCCCAACATTAAAATATGATTTCTGATCCGAATTAGATGCATGAACCTAATGTGGATCAAAATATCAAAATTTTCATATAGTGGAATTTCAAGGTGAAAATACACAATTTAGACATTTGAAAGTATGTTTTAATCCTTTTTTATTATTTGAACATAAAAAGTTAAACGCAAGATAAAAATAAAGTTAAAGTAAAATTAAAGTAATATAAAGTTATACGCAAGGTCCTAAATATTTTAGATTTAATCAAATATGCTATTACAACGTCTAAATTACAATAAAACAGATAAATTTAATGAGTAGACAGCACTCAAGGGCGATCTGGCTAGAACAAGACTACTTACGCTAGAAAGCGGACTACGAATTGGCAATTTTCACCATCCTTCGCATTTCTTCTACATGCAAAGTTTGGCCAAATTATCGTAAAAATTAGATTGCGGGTACTTTCAAAGGTACACTGAAAAAAATCCATGTATTTTTACATGGAACTTATTTGTTCAAAACCGAAAAATTACCTAATTATCACTGTAATTTTTTTTCCACATTTTTTAAAGTGAAAATACATATTAATGATAAAATATAGGTGAAATTACTATTTTTATGCAAATATCACTTGTAATTTCATGTGAAATCGCTTGTAATCACTTGTAATTTTATGTGAAATTACAATATAATCTGCAATTTTCCATGTGGGTAGCAATATTGTATGATTATGCTGGGTCGGAAAAAAACCCAGCATAATCATGTAATTTCACACAAATATTTTTTTCAGTGTATGCATGCCAATTTTCAATTAGAAATAACATATAGTTATGTCAAAATAAGCGTAAATACGTACCTCTGTCTAATTCCCTTCTTTTTCAGTTGCGCCGCAAGCGTTTGTTCCGCAGACCGTTATTAATCAGTTGGCCGAAGGTTGCCAATAGCAACCAACGTCAACTTTAAATTTTATTATGATGCTATAAGGATGGCTACAGACGATAGTGAAAAAAAATACATCCACATACGCTACAGTCGGTTAGAGAGGCATTTCAAATTATTTATCCAAATTAGGATCTGATCCGAAATAGGCACTTTACCCTATAGGGTATGAGTATACTCATACCGAGCGTTATTTATTATTTAATTCTTTGTTTTTTGTCATTATTATTTATATATTAAATGTTTCAAAGTTTTTTTATCACAAATTAACTATATAATTTAGTATTATTATTCAACAACTGAAGACGACTTATTGTTAGTAAAGTTTGAAACGTTACGTGTATTTTGAAACAAGTTGACAAATATATTTGTATTATAACATCCAACACATTGCTCGTTAGTGGCCTATCTTTATCTATTTGTTTGTAAATTACGAGCAAGATCTTAATTTAATGAAAAAAAATAAATTTGAGAGGGTTTAAACGTATATATGCCTTAAAAACTTTATTAATCCTTTATTGTCACACCTCTGTGAGGCCTCGCGTTTGTCACACTGACAATAAATCAAATTGAAATCCCAGTCGATTTTGAAGTGGCTACCATCTTAAAACTATCCTTCCGATTCGAGCGAAAAAATTCTGGAAGATACTTTAAACATTGCAGAATATGTTTTCTTAATAATAACCCATACAGAACAGAACATTGCAACAACATTGCAGTAACATTGCAATATTGCCGAAATGTTAGTGCAATGTTCTATGCTGTATGGGAATGTAACAAATCAAATAACATGTCCCAAAAAATTGTTGAAGATGTAAATTCCGAAAAAAAGAGACTTCCGAAAAAGTGTCGGAGGACGGATCAATTTGACCATGTGTGATAACGAAGGGTTAAATTAGAAACTGCAAAAATTTAAGAAAATAATTCATTGTTCCATATATGCAGTAACAATTATTTGATGTTATGAGAAATTAATTATTACTAACAAATATTAATTTAAGTTAAATATTAAAAATGTTATTGAATACGTTTAATTGAATGTTATTAGCTCGTACACACAATATTTAATTTAATTATTTAAATTAGCTTTATGAATTCAATTATCATCAATTTTGAAAGGTTACGCACTATTAAATTAAATTTGGATTTAATTATTGAATAGTTTAAATAGTGTAAGACACAAGCGATTCCAAATTTGTTGTCGAATCCACCCTGTGGTCCATACTTATATTACGCAAACAGCGATAAAATAAACCGCGAATAAATACTAATCTCGCGAAGTTTCACACAACTGCTTAACCGCAAAACCGTACGTATATAATTCTCAATTTTGTGAATATATTTGCGGCTTTCCTCTCTCCGCATTCTCGGAAAGTCACAACCCCCATGGAATTTACACCCACGAGCCGCTTACCGATTCCAGAATCGACCGTCGACGAGACCTCCGTCGCTCGCGAAAATAGTGAAAAATGGCCGCAGCACAATGGCATTCCCACAGAATGAGGGCTCTGGCAATTCGGTTTGCATTATGGCGAGCATCAATCGTGCCGACCTCGCGCGAGATGAATGTTTAGCACCGCGCCGGGCATCTTCGTCTTCGGGTTGAACTCTAAACCGAGATGTAAGAAACGGGGTTAGAACGCTAGAAGAAATTTAAATCTTGTGCTGCTAAAACTGGAACGTGATATATAGAATCTCATATACTTCATCGAGATATATCTTAATCTTTCGAGATTACATTTTAATTTTTTAATAATGTCAATTGACATGTTCTTCTTAAAATATCAAACATTAATCATTTTTCAGTGATTAAGATCAGTTATCGTGAAATATTCTGTGACATAAATAAGCTTTAGTGTCTTTTGTAGATAATGCTTATTTTACATTTATCATATGTGAATAATTGTAGATACTATCGGTTCTAGCGTTCTATTTGATAAAGTTACCGAATAAATCATATAAATTGTATTCTAAAAATTGAAGATTGAATATAGGACAAATAATAGGATATAAAAATGCTTTCTTCGAAAAAGCATTTTCGTCACAATTTGATTTGTCTACATAGTATAAATATTTATACAGTTTTATTTTTTCCACATTTAACCTTTTCTGTGTTTAATCTTTTCTTTTATAATTAGCCATTTGCTTATTTTCTTTTATAATCAACCAACTGCTTATTTTCCGAGACCTTCAATGATAAAAGCTAATCTACAATGTGCTCTTTGCTTCCTGTTTCTTGCTTTTTGCATTTTGTCATGTCGTGTTTTTGATTATGTCGTGTAATGCGATGTTTGTTCGTTCTGTCATCCAAGATAAAAGTTGACGAACTTCGGAAGAGACAAGAAACACGATTGTCGGTAAAACAATGCGTGGAAAGGCAAAGAAGCAAGAGGCAAAGAGCAAGAAACAGGAAGCAAAGAGCACATTGTATAGATCAGCCTTAAAGCCTGATCTACAATGTGCTCTTTGTTTCCTGTTTCTTAGAAATTAATCCAATCCTGTTCGATTATTCTTCTTAAAATCAACTGCAATTGGTTAATTTCTAAAGAAACAAGAAGCAAAGAGCACATTGTAGATCAGACTTAAAAGCTCCAATAAAAAACAAAAACAATCGCGATTTGTCAGCATACTTTCGATATGTCAAACTTAGATCCCCACAATGTATTTATATCTCTCGTCAACTTTTCGCATTCCATCGGGGATGTCTATACACATCTCGGTAGCTATAACCGAAAGTAAACTCTCTCGCGGCGGGAAGTGGAGTAGGTCGGTATTTTCGGGATGAAGTTACGCAAGGGCCGTCAGACATTCTCGCTCTCGCTGAATGGTGTATGCATCTCAAGGCCGCGTAAATCTCGACGGTGAAGGCGCAGGTGTATATACAGATACAGTTCGCAGGACACACGTATACACGGCCGCGCGCTCGCGAATCAATAAGGAAGTAGGCATATACGGACGCGCGCGTGCACACGCAAGTCCTCTCGCGTTCTTAAGCACCTATTTATGTCACGAGTACTCGCGTGCATCCCGTATCGGCTTTTCTATTTTCGACGTCTCCCTCGCGCGCACCCTCGAGCGATCGAATGTCAAGGTCGACACGGGGGGGTAATTATCCTGTCCGGTGCTGGTAGGACGCGCGATCGCATTCCGTTCTTATCTACGAATCGCGCGATGGAACGCGTGCGGTGTCGCCGCACTTCCGTCAAAATGTCGCAGGTGAGGCCGATGAGGAGGGACCGCGATCTGGATACACGATATTTAAACGAAGTACAGAGGCAGTCAGCTAAATCGATTCGCTACGCGTCGTGCTCGCGTTTGTACAATGTATGATAGGCGGCAAAATGATTGATATTTGCTACTTACAATTAGTAGATAACGTTTACTCGCACATCAACGTTGCGTTAACGATTATTAATGAAGGTATAACAGACAGCTATAAAGTAAAAAACGTCTGAATCATTCTGACGCGTGCATTTTCGCGAGAACTCTCGTTGCCCTACCTGTCGTTCAAAAAATCCGTATACGACAGTATAATGCGGTGAATCCGAAACACTCTAATGCAGATTACATGGATATTTATTGCGGTGGAACTCCCTAAGCACGGTCAAAGTACTTCAAAAAGTTTTATCTTCAGAAACTCTGTAAAGGGATTATAAGTATGTGCGCCCTCGGCTAAAGTAGATTTTTGTCCAATAAGGATGCAGATGTATTGGGAGTTTAATCCACACTTTTTAGAACTGCGGTTGTGTTCTCGTCGCCGTATGCACACGTACATATGTAAGATCTGTTCTTTTCGATTGTAATTTCCATGTTTCCTTCCTTCTCGTTCTCCAAAATGTAATAAAACATTGTAGGTATTTATTTTATTTTTGCTTTGATTCATATCTTATTCATATATCTATACTTTAGAGGTAAAGAATCGCGTATATCCATTATTATAAGTTTAGAGAAAACAGGGTTTAAAGTTTTAAATAGGGAAAGAGTGTATTTTTTTAGATATAAAATAAAAGTAGCAAGTCGTACTAGTAGTCGATTAGTCGTAATGTGAACATAACATCTTTTACTATATTAAAGTTTAAGCTCCTGGTATATTGGAAAAAGTATTAACTCAATTTTGACAAAAAGTGGACATACGATCCTTTACCTCTGAGGTACAGATATATCTAAATTAATCAATCTCTGTTTTCGAAAAGATTAAACCTTGTTTTTCCATATTACTTCCCACTAATTTATCCGAGATATTCCTTTTACAACCGTATCGCTGTTTATTAGCAAAACATTTCGAAGTTTCTGCCAAACTGGGTCGCTGATTAAGCGTTATCGCTATGAACCATGCGCAAGTTCATCATAATACGTGTAAGCTTTATTCGCACACGCACATACAACTTCTATTTGGAATATTCTATTTTGTGTTGCGCGTAGATCAAACACATAAATGCTCGATCGCATGGATTCAGAGCTGCAAATCTGCTTATCAAACAGTCGCACCGAGAATTTCCCATCGTGATGCATCGCGCTGCTGCATCGTAAATAATACAGTTGGAAGAACGAAAAAAGAAATGCATGTAATTACGAGATATTTAATTCATGATGTATAAAGACAGATTGTTTCACGTGTTGATTTTTCGATTTATACCCATCAATTCTATCTAAAAGAACTTGTTTTAGCTAGATTTTAGAAAGATCGCTTAACATTTAAACATTTTTCGTCTGATCCTCGTATACAGAGAGTGACAAAACACGATGAACTTCCATGAGTTTTAATAACTTTTTTATTTCTTAATGATATTTAACAGTGTTTTTTCGATATAATCCTTCCTATAGATATTTTTAATAAAAAACTCGCTTAGGCCAGGACTGAAGAGTCTTATTGATCAATTCTTGAAGAAGTTCTCTCCAGGTTTTAAATTTGAGACCCGCCATATCCTTAATTTCTTTTCCCTCACATTTTCTGTTTGTAGCCCCAAACGAAATAATCGGGATTGAATCTGGAGACTTTGGGATCCATTCTTCTTTAGATGTAAATTTTTTTTCTATCCCGCATAAACTCCAAAGTCGTTTTCAATATGTGTGATGGTATGGAATCTTCAGCCATGCGAAATCATGTCTGTTTGGTTTTGAAGGTTTTAAAAGTACCCTTTTGGATCAGCGTGATTAAAAGAGAGTATTTTTAATTTTAAAATAAAGTATAAGTAAACTCTATAAAATTTCGCAATATAAAATAGTGCGAAAAAGTTATTAAAAATCAAAAGTATATATTTATAATAGCGTTTTACCACCCTCTGTAATGTTTAACATGACTATATATAACAGAAAAGAAATTCGCTAGTGGGCTCTACAGTACTTTTTTCTGCCAAAGACGCTTCTTATTAATAATATGGTATTATCAATCCACACCATGAAGTTAATAGTAATGGATATTATATTTGAAATTAATGCTACGGAGTTAATTAACTTAAGTTGATATAAAAGTGTAAAGATGCTTGTTACTTTAATAAATTAAAGAAGAAGATTCAACATACACAATTTAATCTCGATATTTCGAAGAATAAGCTTTATGAGATGTCAATAAGTGAAGTTGTCTGTATTTATTGTTCTGAAAAATTAGCTTCGAAAAATTTGTCATTCTTTATTTCGATGGTAATTGAGAATTAATCTAAAAGCAACCGGAAGGTATAAACGAGGTAAAAATCGACGCGTCAAACGCTCTCTTCTCGTTCACGAAAACCAACACGAACCCTTTGCAGTCGTGAAAAATGCAGCCGTGTCTCGCCGCTCGAAAATCGAACGCTCTCCCGTAGGGCATGCCGCGCAATTCGAACGATGCAGCTCGTGCTAGCGGGAGATGCACTCTCCGCTAAACGTTAGCCGTCAGCCGTTTCGCAAGCGCGATAAATCCCGCCGTGCCGCCCCGTCCTCTATTCTCTCCCGGCGGGTTTCTCGACGACGGCATGGGCGTCGGTATCGGCGTCGCTGCTCCGGAATAAAGTATCCAATAGAATCGCTAATCCGCCAGCAAACACGCCCGATATTGGGCCACCTGTTTGCTCCGACCGCAATGTTTGCGCTGGGCGCCGAGACCCGATCGGTGAACCGATATTTTTCCGCCGTGCGCCTCTGTAATATACACCGAATCCGTAAGCTGAAGAAATATGAGCGGAACAGGGCCTTCCATACGAAATTTGCGTAGGTGAAGACCAAGCCGCCGTGAAATTTAACTGTATCAGTCACTTTTATTTAGCAATAAAAGTTATATACTGCACGGAAAGAATGGTTTTGTTGAAATATTAAAAAATTTGGCCAGATACAGATCTGAAAAATAATTTTGTTGGATCATCAAAATAATTATGTAGGACGCCTAAAATAGTTGCTAGAATATCAAAACTTTTTGCAGCATTATCATTATGTTGAAGTGTCCTACATAATTATTTTGATGATCCAA
>NJRQ01000208.1:96961-109011 GCA_003063805.1 Aphaenogaster ashmeadi | reverse complement strand
ACAAAAGAGACCGATCCGATACACCCTTCGGAAGACACCCTTATACTCAAAAAACATCTCCCCAGAAAAGTTCTCTGTGACAAAAATGTTTTGTTCCATTTCTCCTTTGGCACAGAGGAACTTCTGAGTGCCGCACACGAAATACAAAACAGACCGATCTGATATATCTTTCGGAAGACACTCTTACATTCAAAAAATCTCCCCTCATTGATTTAAATAATTCTCCTTCCGCTAAAAATGATTTGTTCCATTTCTCCTTTGGCACAAAAGAACTTCTGAGTGCTACACACGAAATACAAAACAGACCGATCGGATACACCTTTCGGAAGACACCCTTACATTCAAAAAATCTCCCCTCAAATGATTTAAATAATTCTCCTTCCGCTAAAAATGATTTGTTCCATTTCTCCTTTGGCATTGAAGAACTTCTGAATGCCACACACGAAATACAAAAGAGACCGATCTGATACACCCTTCGGAAGACACCCTTACTGTAAAAAAAGGAAAGAATTTCAAAAGATTACGAGATTTAATCTTCGGATTCTGATTTAGATGAACCATCATGATCATCTTCAAAATATGTATTTAAATAATCTGCAGGTAAATGTATTGTCGGTTGCTGCTTTCACGTTGCAACAATTATGTGATACTTCGGGTTTGCTGTACATCAACTCATACATGGCACTCAGAAGTTCTTCTGTGCCAAAGGAGAAATGGAACAAAACATTTTTGTCGAAGAGAGAATTTTTTAAGTAAGGGGATGTTTTTTTAGTATAAGGGTGTTTTTCGAAGGGTGTATCGGATCGGTCTTTTTTGTATTTCGTGTGTGGCACTTAGAAGTTCTTCTGTGCTAAAGGAGAAATGGAACAAATTATTTTTTAAAAATCGTTTTAGAAACTTCCAAATAACCAGCTTGTTTTAAAAACATTTATTATCACTTTTAAAATATTTCCCGCAGTTTCCTGGTGAAATAAACATTGTTTCTTCTTATTTCAACCTCAAATAAGGTAGCAAAACATGTTTTACAGGTTTCCCTTTTTAGGCGAAAAATGTCGATTTTTACACTCCCTCCTTTCATTGTTACTATTGCTATATTATTATTATAGCAACTGTTATTGTTATTATGCAATACAATTAAATTAATTAAATTTATTTTTCTCTATACTTGCTTTATTGTCTTATTTATGTTAAAATAATTAAAATATCTAGAAAAAATACCATGCAAAATTGTTTCTGTAAAATTATGCGAATATATAATATAAAGTCGGACATAATGCGCGAAACCTTTGTCGAGGTCGTAACTACAGACAGAAGTCTACGACCAATCGATGACCTGTCGCCTGTACGGCATTAAATATTACGAGACGATCGTTTGCGTATTTATTCCTGAACTCGCCGCGTCTTGATAACATTTTATGTAACTGTAGTTGCAACCGCGCTATCGACGTTCCGTATCATCAAAATAGACTTACCGTCGTAATTTCTACAACGGATTTGTATTACGATTTCATTCTCACACGAGATAACACTGCTTCAGAATGTCGTCATAGCTTCGACGGTGCTGCATAAACTCTTACTACAGTTTGATATGAGTCTTCATGAGTTATATGGGTGTCGCGAAAGTGGTGTAAGTCCAATTTCGAGGAACTTGTTGAAATCGATACGCCGCACGAGTTTATATCCCGTTTCTCATTGAAATGCATAATGTTTCAGAACTAAACTTACACCACTTTCCAAATAAGCGGATCGCATTATGTTAATGCTATCTACCTTGCTCCGCAACTTTTTGCCGAGTGGTAAACTTAAAAATTGTTCAATTTTTAAATCAAAATCCACATATTTCTCTTATTAACACTAAATATTAGCGTCCTAATATGGATAAAACTGTAAATATGTTAAAAAATTAAAACACGCATGTTGTTATTTTCAAACAACTCACGCATGTGTTTCCGGTGCATTAAAGTCTTCCCGAAATTCAATTTATAAGAAGCGCCGGTAAAGCCACTCGTGACGAGGTAATACGACTCGGATAGAATTTCTTGAGCGAACTTTAGACGAATACAAAACAGAGGTTTAACCCGGTTGTGAGAGGGTGAACTTTAAAACACGGATGACGGCGAATGTGAAAATTCGAAAACTGTGACTTATTATGCGTGAATCGTTTCGTTTTCTATCAAACTTTACTTTCGCTTTCGCAAATATCAGACGTGACGATTTTTGAAAGGATAATATTTGCCTTTTTACGACTGTTAAATTTTTTGGGACAAAAATTAAATCATATTTTTCAGCTTTTTTTATTATCTTTTTTCACAATCGATTTTTCTTCAAATATAATGCTGGCTAATGCTTTTTTAAAATATTTTTATTGTGATTTTCTCATATTATTTTTTTTAAGAGGTTTATGCGCGATAAATAAATTAAACAAAAGCAATATGAAGTTATATAAGAACAAGAAAATCTAAAATTTAAAATAAAATTTAAAAGAGAATAATAGAAAACCGATTTTTTAATAATATTTTGAGAAGCAACGTCATAAATATGTAGTATCGCAACTATTTTATTTTTCATTATTCAAACAAATGTGAAATCATATTTCTCAAATCGCGATAAGTAAATACGTAATATCATTTACAATTAGTTTAATATTACACAATGTAATTTATCTTCATTAATATTATTGCATTTAACAGATCTATTATAATGCGCATCGCAACTTATCTCTTGCATCTTTCCGGCACAGGATATGAAGTAAATTAGTTTAAGTAATTTATAAAGAAGCTAAAGATAGATAAGTATATAATTGATTGCCCTGAGTCTAGCATTTCAATATTTTGTTAAAGATTTTTTTTAGAAAAGTAGACGAGACAATGTAGATATAGCAAGAGTTGTATATACGTAGAAATTGCGTTGTGCAATATTGAGAATAGGTCCGCCGTTGCCCGGCGCGCTTTAAATAGTTGCGCTATTATCGGACTTTTCCATTTGGAAAACCCAGATGAAAACCGCGCTGCACCGAAAAATCGAGCTACCGAGGCTTCATGTAGTGTAAATGTCGCCATTTTCTGTCGCAATGTCGATATCCTGCTAGCTCTTAACCTTTGCCGCATCGACACGAGTCCATTCAAACAATTGTTCTCGGTGTAAATGTTGCATCCGTATTCGCAACTTGTTTCGAGTCTCATGAGAGCGAAAATCATCGGAGTGAATTAATGAAAGGAGAAAACATGGAAAAAAATATGCCAGGATAGTAGTTACAATATTTGCAGCTTAGAATAACTATATGTATGCCCTTTAATATGTGCATATCAGATGTGTTAGCATTAAATTTGTGAATTTGTAATTTTACATACCACATATTATACATGGTATTGAGTATCCTAATAATTAATTAACCAATATTTACAAAATAATGTCGGTAAAGCACGTTGCATCGCGCCTAATTTGTAATTAGTTCTGATAATTTGTTTGTATAATTATACTTAGCAATTAGAGAAATATTTTGGTGTATATCAGTTTCTTTACTTTCACCTATGGCATTCTTAGCGAGCAGTTTGCAGAGATGTTTCTAGAAATTTCGCAATCAAGCTCGCGAGATACTCTCACGTGATGCAATCCGGCCGAACACGCGCGGGCGTTTTCATAGCGAGTGATTTCGTCCACCTCGTGAAAATCCCACTCTGCGGACGCGATCACGCGCTGGAATCCGCTACGTGCGCGATACGATACGCGGTTGCTCCCGCGTTGCACGCGACTGCACGCATTCGTACATGATTATGGCCGCGCAATCCCGGCTGCAGCTGCAGCCGGACAAATTAGAACGCACCGATACGCGAGCGCGGCTCCCGGGATCGCGATTACGCGCGTTCCGCGTGTGCGCAATTGTCTGTCGAATTAACTCTCCAAATGTACCATGTATATTACAGCACACGCATACGGCAGATTTTCTGAAATACCTTCCGTAATAATATCTTCCGTTTGGTCGGTGCACTTTTGTTTCAAAGATATTTATTTCATGAGAGAAGAATTATTACAAAAGTTAGTGCGGATGTTCTGCAGAGAAAAAGGCGAACGGGTAAAATAAATGTGCGGTATTTTTTAGGCTACTAATAGGACAATAAAGGAAATTTTTTCCTCGAATGAATAGCGAGATTTACTTTTTTTTATATTGACATAGATACAGGGATAATTTGTTTCGTGGTTTTGATTAAAATCACGCACATCAATGCTCTCGAAATATTTCGTATATTTATCGAGCAGAATTATTGTCGACTCTCTGCAGATCCCATCGTAAATCAAAATTACTACAAACGAGAATTGCGATTAAACGCGGATTTGAGCATACTTGTGCGATAGAAAATAAACACTGAAATGTTGTTTCACGATTTGTTCCAATAGCGAATGAAAGCCTGGATATGATCGGAAAATAACGCTTTGTCATTGTAAAGAAACACAAAATTTTGCTTTAATTTATTAAAGAAACATAAAAGCGTATGTAACAAAAGTAAATTACTGAGAAATTATATTGTTAAATTTTTATGTTGTTCTCTCAACATTTGGAAATTTTTAAATGCAAAAGATAGATTCATAAGGAAATTAAAGAAATTTATGTCAGCAGTACAAAATACTAAACAATTACACGAAATAATTTTTAATAACATATATCACTCCCTTAAAATTATATATTGTGTACAGAATAAGAAACAATTTCATTTTTAAATATCTTTATTCGTCTGTATTCCTCTCTCAAAATTATAAACTTCAAATTTCGACGTCGTTATTTATTCTTATCTGAAATGAATTAGTTGGATATCTTCTGGTTGAGAATGTGTTGTGTCATGCAAGCCTTATGTCGTAACAATTGTCCTTGTGAATGACGACTATAAACCTCCTTGAATAAAAAGAACTTCAACTTTATTACGTCACCGAGGTACCGTCACTGGTTGCCCCGCGTACTATTGACTTAACTCTTAATTCCTCTATCGATTGAATCTTCCGCTGCGGCTGCGATATATTTAGCGGATCGTTGACCTAATTCTCATTTTAATAGCGTTCGCAAACAAGAAAGAGACCGGAATTAATTAATGGTAAAGATACATATAATGTGTGTGTTTTAAGCGAACGAATGCATTTGTTAAAGAACAATAAGAATATTTTCAAAAAGAATCATTAAACACAGTTATGCTGCAACAATAATGGCATATAAAGAATTTCACAAAGCCGATATAAATTTCTTATATTAGTTGCGTATATTTAGCACATCATTGACCCAATTTTTACATACCTATTTTAATAATCGCGAGCCTTCAAGTCAAGAAGCTATATCAGAGCTAATTGAAGGTAAAAGCGATGTGTATAAAATGAAAATATTTATTTGGTAAAGAAAAATAAGAAAGCTTTTAAAGAGAATCGATAATTCTTTTGTGTTTTAACAAGAACAGCGACAATATAAATCTTCGTAGAACCGATAGGAATTATTCATAATAATTTGTATATAATTTTAGCGCACCATAACGCATTAATTTTTCTAATTTTTCTATGTTTTCTTACGAAGTTATTATTATCAAGCGACGCGGTAGTATCGCGACACCAAGTACATACATAAAAGAACAACGGCCCATATGATTGCAAAACGCATAACGTCAAACTGCCGATATGACTGCAAAGCACATAAAGTCAAGGCGCTACCAAGTAGCTTATCCGGAATTTTCAAG
Organism: Aphaenogaster ashmeadi; assembly: GCA_003063805.1. Classification (NCBI taxonomy): domain Eukaryota; kingdom Metazoa; phylum Arthropoda; class Insecta; order Hymenoptera; family Formicidae; genus Aphaenogaster; species Aphaenogaster ashmeadi. The sequence continues at coordinate 103,300 of NJRQ01000208.1, read as the reverse complement.
GTAAATAAACTTTTGACTAAAATATCTCAGGAACTAAACCTGTAATCAAAAATCTAAAAGCATTTTTGTAATATGATATCGATGCAAACTTTCGATTGAGACAAGTCCGATCAAAATTGGTGCAGTTATTTCTGAGATCTCATAATTTATGTCGTGAAATTTTACAATTTTTCTGGTTCAGATCACACGTACAAAGCGATTCACGCTCACATACAAATCGATTTTGTCCCTCCAGGGCCATTCACAACGTTTTTTATTATATATTTGAGACCTCATGTACAAAGCAATTCATGCTACATACAAAGCAATTCACGCTCGCATACAAAGTGATTTTGTCCCTCTAGGGGCTTTCACAAATTTTTCTATTATACTTTTTTTATTTTTTAAATTCTATAATTATTTTTCAATGAATTAACACTTTTCGAAAGAAAAAGAAGATAAGGCTACAAAAATAGATGTGAGAGAGAAAAATTGGGGGGGAGAGAGAGAGAGGGGGGGAGAGGCAGAGGGAGAGGGAGAGGGGGAGAGAGGGGGAGCATGGTAGAGAAAGAGAGGGACGGTGAGAGAGGAAGACACACACACACACACACACACAAATTTCCAACAAGCTGAAGACGATGATCGTGAAATAATACAAGCAATAAAATGTGCTGCTGTTCGTGGATCGTTATTTGTCGTAAAAGTGAATTCAAGACGTAGGTCGTGTTTGAAGGTGTGAGGACGGTGGGGCTCAAACCGTATCCAACTTAGAACAATGGTGGAATTACTCCAGTAATACGTGTAGAGTTGATTACAGATTACGATACTTGCCAAACGGAAATTGAACAATTAGCAGAGGACAATACAATAGATGAATGCTACGCACAGATAGTAGAATTCGAAACCAACTACTACCAATTGACCACAAAGGCGCAAAAACTCATCAATGAGTTAAAACCAGAAGATCCAGATGGTTGAGTTCATCATTCAGCAAGATCTTCTGTCAATCATTTTATCATCTCAATTAAAGATCATTCTTACGTTGTAGGAGCGGATATTGCATGATGTACCGACAAGTGCTGATAGAGCCATTGCGGCGCGCTTTTCAACGTATATTTTGGAAAGGAAACTTATCAGATTCCATTATTATATACAAACTAAATACAATTATCTACGAAATGGCTTTAAGCTTTGATGGAAGCTCCTCAATTTCTCAGAAATGCTCGAGATGATGCGAAATGTCGTTTATACTTGTTATTAGATTACACACTGATGGACCTTTGTCATATCGCTGGGGTAGTTTTCCTGAGACGATGTATCCTAATTTTGTTTTTCGTAAATGACGATATTTTGAAGGCTCATAACAAATCAGTTCCCAAAAGAGATCGATCAGCAAGTCTATTTTTTTTTATTTGTAGAAGTCTGGGTCTGCGAGCAGAACGTTAGCGGGAATGTGTGCTTCTTTGAAATCTAACGATTCGCTGGGCAGATTGTAAGATCTTTTTATATATATTTCTTTGTTAGAAAAATACTATAACTAAATTTCTTAATATATTATGTTTGTAATTAAGTCTATTAAAGAAAGTTCTACTACAAGTTAATCCATATAAAAAGTTCAAATAAGAAATAAAATCATTGATTTTGAATTGTGAAATGCGAAAACAATTTCTAATTTGAATAAATTAGAAAGAAAGCCCCTATCGGTCACGGCGGATCTTGGTGCCTAATAATAATTATTTTGTGAATATTCCTGCTCATGCGAACTGCGCGCCGCATATTCGTCGGTCTTGAAACACAGTCATTACATGAAGCCGGAATAATTAATTCACATATTAAATTGACGAGCAATTTAATTTTTGATGCTCACTAGCATCTATAAGATCCCCCCATCCCCCGATTCACAGTTCACCTCTCTCTAAAGGTAAAACTGGGCTCCGTCTTTCGGAAGAGACGTTAAGATGTTGGTCCAAACGGGCAAAGAGTAGGAGTTGAAGGAAAGGATGAGAAGGGAGAAAATGCAAACCCCATTGGGGACGCAGTATAATTCCATTTATCCAAACACATTTGAGAAAATTTACAACCTCTGTGACATCAAAAGAATGGACATGGATAAAGAAGTGGTTCTCGACTAAATCAGGATCTTCTCTCGTAAAGTTAATGTAAACCGCGCAGTTCGCATGAGCAGGAATATTCACAAAATAATTATTATTAGGCACCAAGATCCGCCGTGACCGATAGGGGCTTTCTTTCATATTTATATTTGTTTAATATCATCGGTCTTAATATCATTTGTTGAATAAATTAATTAGAACATAATTAATAATTAGCACCCAAAACACTTCATAAACTTTTCGGGAAATTTCAGCTTGTAATCGCTAGAATGAAAATTATTGCCAAACGATATCGTCGCTGAGATTTCGATCGGATTCTGTTCGTCTCGATCGAGATCGAAGCCAACGCCACGAGCGATAATAAGTGTCCGGATTGCAGGAAAGAAAAGAAATAGAAAAAAGGGCAAGGGCGGCAAGATGGCGGGAGCTTGATTAGGAGATCGCTCGGAGCAATCTCTGCCTCGCGGCCTTTTTTTACGCCGTGCAATTTTATTGTGTCTTAACGAGGTCGGGGACCTATCCCAGCCCGCGATCCACCCCACCCACGTTCGTCGTACATCGCAGGCAATTTCGTTCCATCGGTTCTTCGTTCCTTCAATTCCGTCTCGAATAGCTCGTCCTTACTCCGGCGCAGCTCTCGGTACAGGCCGGCCGGTTCGTTTTTATCCGGCGGATCAAGATTCCGCTCGCAAGACTTCTTGCAGAGTTAATCTTTTGGAATAAGTAGCAACGTTGCTGTTGCTCGGACACAAGCTTTTCACGAAGGACCAATGAATAAATAATATATGTATAAAGTAAGCGCTAAACAATAATTACATGATTTATATATTGAATTTTCAGTTTTATGTTTTTAACTCAAGTTTTATATTGAATCTCAGTGATCATGATAAAAATATTATAGTTATGTAGAGTGTAGATTTGGCACATGTTAAATTATATATTCAATATGCTGATTTTTTTCTAATATTAAACAATTAAAATGCTTTAAATTAGTTAGTAATTATTATGCTATTAGCGAAACATTTATACATCTCCATATACATATATATTGCTTTTTTTAAATATATTACACACAGATATAGAGAGAGATATAATAATGAAGAATATAGGATTATAATATAAAACTAGAGCATGCAATCAATAATATTAATCTGTGTGATATAAAATGTTCCAAACGTGACGAATCGAATGACAGTATCAAGTACTAAATCCTGGATATTACACTTAAGTAAATTAATCAATCAGTGAATAAATCAATCCGTATATTAAAATATTAAACCATTGTAATACTGAAAATAATCCCTCGTAATCAATAACGTAAATTATCATCAAATCCTGAAATGTTTATTAACTGGACTCATCGAAAACACGGTAAATAAATCATGAAATAAACGCTATTAAAAGATGAAAAATAATATATATATTTTTAATTTTTAATTTTTATGGTCAATATACAATAAATATTATATAAGTGATTGTATAAAAAATTTTTGCGATCAATTTGTTGATAAATATTTCTCATCTAGACAAGTTCTACATGAAATTATCGTGTAGAAACATTTAAATGCAGCATGATTTTCGAATGCAACTTATTATATAGTTAATTTTATCCCAACTACAAAAGTAAATTTCGCGTGAGCCGAGTAATCTTTGTGCAAAAATCTCTATTTCACGCAAACGCGTGCAATTCGCGCTGAATTACGCGATGTGCATCTGCACGTTGGACAGAAAATCGCTAATCCAGTCCAGTTCAGAAGAAAAAAAATTACCGAGAGAAGTATGAGAAGAGCAGAGCAACTCGTACGTTTTCTTAATTACACGTCGGGTACGTGGCCGCGATAATTACTTGGCAAACGTTCATTATGCGGCGAATACCGATCCACCCTGTGGATGCACCTTGCTCGACGCGGCGCAGAAATCCCGGCGAGGCAACCATCCGGAAGTGACGAAAGCAGACGGTCAACCGAGTCCATCATTCGCAGAATAATCCATATAGGATTTCCAAGTCCACTATTGTATCATCTAACCGGGCCGTACATACATAATCCTATGCGTGCGACCTGCCTCCTCAATTCCCGAGAATTCCGCTTAATACTCAACCGCGGTAGTAAGCCTAATAGATGCAATACATAAAACAGTCTAAACAGAATTTCTGATTTGAATAAAATTTTACATACGTTTATGAAAACCCACTATCATTTAAAATTTTTGGAAACTTAATATTTATCTTACTAATTAACCAATTGCATTTTTCTTTAATTATTCATGCTTTAATTATCGATTCTCGAACTTATCTAGATGAGAAATATAACCTTATATATTTTATATACAAAATAATATATACAGGGTGTCCCAAAACCTCCGCATTTCCTTTTAAGAGCGTATTCTTTGGAACACATTTTCAGAAAATCATAATACAAAAATGTCGAGGCAGTAATAGTTTTTAAATTATTAGCGATTAAAGTTTACGAATTACAGAGCTGACATTTCGCGCGTTCAGGCATGATGATATGACAAGTGGTAAAGGTGCTACCACGAGAGCCCTCTTAACAACATCGAAATTATCATACAATTACGCAATGATATTTTTATTAAGAAATTGTTTCTGTTTCTATATGGAACTTATTTATACATTACATACATATAATTACTATCGGAACATCACAAAATATCAATCAATAGTGAGATATCCCGACATGTGTCAGCTGTCAAAATAAATTCATTTATTTGCCTTTAACCTTAACCTTATTTATTTTTACATTTTTAATTTTTTTCAATGTTTCATTAAAGTAATTATTAAAAAAGCGTATGTCAGTAATTTGATATAAGTGCATCAAATAGATATTTGACATGTTTCAGCCTTACTTTATCAACATATTCAATCTTTTTCACATCAAGACAAAAAATAGCTTATCAATCGATATTATTACAAAAATTTTTACCATACGAGGCAAATAAATATGGTAATGAATTTATTTTGACAGCTGACACATTTCGTGATATCTCACTATTGATGATATTATGTTCCGATAGTAATTATACGTACGTAATGTTCAAATAAGTTCCATATAGAAGCAGAAACAATTTCTTAATAAAAATATCATTGCGTATTTGTATGATAATTTCGATGTTGTTAAGAGGGCCCTCGTGGTACCTTTACCACTTGTCATATCATTATGTCTGAGCGCGAGAAATGTCAGCTCTGTAATTCGTAAACTTTAATCGCTAATAATTTAAAAACTATTATAGCCTCGATATTTTTATATTAGGATTTTCGTCTGAAAATGTTCCAAAGAATACGCTGTTAAAAGAAAATGCGGAGGTTTTGGGACACACTGTATATTAGAATATACAATATACATATACACACTACTGCTCAAAAGTTTCAGCACAATTTATATTTTTGCTAACCAATTCAATTTTTTATATATTTAACCAAACATGTCATGCTAATCCAACCATGCTCTTTTTCTCTTGTAGTCATAATAACTAAATACTTGAATATTATTACTACATACGCAGTAACCAAACTCTAAGTGGTATCGTATCTAAATGTTCTAGTTCTATACCAGAATATTTGATTATAATAACCAGAAATTCTGTTTACTTCAATCAAAATTTGCTTAACCAAACATATCTTGTTAATTCATAGACCTTATAGATATGGGCTGGCAATTGCTATAGTTTCTGCATAGGAAACAGCGTCCGGAGGAGGTTGGAGAGAGAAACATACTTTTTCTCTCTTTTCTTCTTAATACTTCTCTTTCTCAAAGTGTCCGGAAATGTACATTGCGCATGTCGATTAAACATACAGCGCGTGACTATAATATATGTCAAGCATGCGCAAAACGTACTTCCGAACTCTTTAGAGAGAGAAGTACAGACGCAATCTTGCTTGTATTGCCTGTCCATATCTATAAGGTCTACGTGTTAATTCAACCATGATTGTTTTTTCCGTGCATATATCGATCAAATGAAAAAACAATTTCAAATTTCGCGCTAGACACCGATAAACATTTGAATATCAAAAAACAATAAGGCAATGAGAGTACAACGCGGTAAATTAGTGCGCATTACTTGAATTTAATTATCACCTGACGTTCCAACCAGTGTGAATCCAAATTCGAATCTTAAGAATAAGCTCTCTTGGAGATGCCGGTATTGCACCAACACATATTGTTTCATCGATATACGCTGAAGATGGCTCAAAACGCAGCCGAAACGTACGTTTTTAAGATTATGTGAATTG
>NJRQ01000208.1:76918-88675 GCA_003063805.1 Aphaenogaster ashmeadi | reverse complement strand
AAGAGACACACATACACGGTAGTGTCTCGCGCCAAGTATACGCGCAGCGCGAGACTGCCCCATGAAAATATATCTTGTAACATATTGACTTAATGATATATTTCATTATTCTGTGCATATATTAATTATTTACAACCATGTTAGGTTGTAATCATATATTGCAAAAAATATATATACTGTTTATATAAGATGCTTAAAACTACAAAAATGCATAATATTCTAGCAAAATTACCTTTTTAAAAAAAGTTAAAAAGAAGCGCCAAGTAAACGCGCTCGTAGTTTGTACCAAACTATATCTCGTAATGTCTTTGTACCTCGAAAAAAAAGCCAAGCGGTATCTTTAATTTGAAGCATTAAAAAAATGTATGAAATCTTTAAATTGCGCCAATTAGAAAGAGAATATATGATAAGAACTTATAAGATTAAAAAATTTTAAATCTAACAAGAATTAAAGACTTAACAGTACAACATAATTAACAGTACAACATAAAAAAAATTTAATTAAAATAAAAAAATTTTTATGTAAAAAAACTTGGCGCTGCTAGACTGAATAAGGAAAACAGTAAAAACAATTTATAAAATAGTAATGAGTTATTTGAATATTACATTAAGATTACGATAGCTTTTCGAAGTTAATTGATGTACAATAGTATCGGGTATTGAAGATATATTACATGACTGTGATGATGTATATCGCCAAGAAATCTAATTAAGTTCGGGATTAGATTCAACGTATCCTATATCTTTTCAAGGTATCTATTTTTAGTACGTGGTCATATCACGTGGGGAATGAGCGAAATTAAGTCGAGTATCATCCATCAGCGCAATTCTCACTCGAGCGAAGTCCCGTGGCGATCCTCGCGATCGAGAGCCGATATCCTGCCCGCGTGCCCCGGAATTGCCCTAATTCGCGAGATTCCGGGTAACAATGGTAACCGCGACACGCGGAGTTAACTTGAAGGTTAATTACACCAGGATTCGAGCGCAACCGGCGCGCGGCGCCCCGAAGAATTTCCGGGTCCGGCGGAACGAAGAGGGCAAAGTGTTAATTTATGCGTTAGTCTCGTGCCTGGCATACACAATCGCGCGGGCGGGCGAACGAGCGGGGGTGGATTTGCGGGGTCGGAACGAGGGCACGCCGTGAAAGCAACCGCGGGGGGAGCGGTAGTAATTCAGTGCGGTAAACTCGCAGCATACGGCATACAATATGCAGGTGAGAACGGGTCTCTTCCACCTGCCACCGCTTTTCCGTGTATTTCAACCCCTCTTCAACCTTTCTCTCTCTCTCTCCCTCTATTTCTATCTCCCTTTCCCTCACCCATTCTCTCGCTACCAGCGTCGTCCACTCCACTGCCCTTAATCATTGTGATCGCATTACACTGATGAATCCCGAATATCCCGTGCCGTCCCCGAGCGTTGAATGCAGCCCCGTAAATTGCATTTCCTAAAAACGTCGCGGTGACGATCCCGCGGGAGAAAAAGTACCATTTTTTGGCGTTTTTTTTTTTTACAAAGTTTCGTACATTAGTTTCAAAAACCTCGAATTTTACACTCCCGTCGTTCTGATATCTCTTTTCAAAAATCGCTCGTAATTTCCCAAGCGTTTTGCGCATGAACGACGTTATCGCGATACGAATCTCTGATCGTGTTGCGAGCTGTGACGAGTATATACGTGCACGTGTATTAAAGTGTATTCCCCGGAGATTTATAAAAAAAAACTCTCACTGCCATATAAATAATGACGCATTCGAAAAACTAATAATGCTCGAAATTCCGACACACATTTATTCGGGAAAAATAGAAGAACCCCCTCGTTTTTCACAAAGCGAGTGGTAAAGCTTTAAATTTAGCACTCCCATTCTTCGGCTATCTCTCCCCAAAAATCGGCCCATAATTTCGCAAGCGCCCTTTTGGTGGCAACGACCTTATCGTGTACTAAATTTCTCGTCGCATTGCGAGCCGTGACGAGTGCCCGTGTGCATGTGCACACGAGGGTGTGCGAGCGCGGCAGGATGCTACGTACGTGCGGCACGTATGCGACCCACCACGCCATAATTACGACGCCGTAGTTCCGTAATGGGATTTTCGATGGTTTCAACGCGAATTCCGGCACGTCGCGGCGAAGGAGAGCGATAGCTACGATACGATTCTTGCCATTGGTCACAAGAGCGATTGCAAATACGCGATTAGTCAATTAACGCAGCGCATTGCGCGATGCATGTTTGTCTTTGCATTCCCCTGCGCGGAATTATTATCTCGCTAAATTGAAGCACGTAAATTAGACAAAAGTAGATCGAAATCTCGTTATATGCGAAGTATGCGAAGTAGCTCGATGAGTTAGGTATAGCCATTCGATTACATGTTTCGTCTATGAATTCTTTGATCTGAAACGATTTAGAATTGAGAAATGATAATTGAAACAACTTTTCTTACGATGTTGCGATTTTTGGTGCTAAATATTGTTGTATCTTAACAGCACCTTTTTAGCAATTATCTTTGCAATTAAATCCGCTTGACTAAATTCATTCGTTCTCTTTTTGGTAAGTTATCTGCCGGATGGCGATTCTTGTACCGAAATTAATCTCGTCCTTAATTAGCGTTAATATCGAAGTTTGGTGCGCACGGAACGCGTGCAATCCGCACAAGTGCAGCGCGAACTTCGATAAAACTTCTCATTTATCGCACGATGCTGAAGTTATTGCAACTTTCTCAGGATATGAATAAAGAGTAATGTAGCGTTGCCTTCATCACGAATACCGTTGCCTTCGTATGTTCGCCCGGCGTGAAATACGATTTCATATTCGCAAAATGCAATCCCAGAACGCTTTAGAATGCAAAGCGTATATTCGCTGATTGAGAAGAACATTAAGCGAAGAACATTAAGCGTTCTGTTGCTGAAATGTACAAATATTTGCGAGGAAATCATACACAATGACCACGCATTTGGAAAAATAGAAAATTAACTATTAGAGTTGCAGGCAATATAACTTCTACATATTCTGACTGAAAATGTATATAACAATAAACAGAAATTAAATGGAGTAATATTGGTTGAAATACAGTTTGAATAAAATAGTATCTATCAAGTATTTAGGACACATTTTATTTTACTATTTATATTTTTACAATATTTTTTATATTTGTAAGGAACAAAATTTTTGTAATATATATATTAAGAAATATATATTACAAAATGTATATGTAATATTAATGTTAAAAAAAAGTTAATATTTTACATTGTAAAATTTATAGTAGACTGTCTAATTTGAATGAAATTAATGAGAAAGAAAAAGAGCTAACATATGAGAGTCACGCTTCGACTAATTAATCGCGTAATTTTCGCTAAATGATTCAAAAGGCGCCAAATTATCGCTGATATTTTTTGCACTGCGTCATCAGTCAAGTGAAATGCAACTGCGCCGTTGCTCTATTTCGCAAAACCCGGTAACCGTGACCGAGATTGAGGGGCAGATTGCGCGAATTAATTGTCGACCATTCGAGCGTAATTAGCGCTAATTGCGAACTTTTCCCGTATGTGCGCGCGCTCAACGCTCACAATCGGAGAATGCAGTTGCAACTGCGAGTTTCCAGCGAAACTTCGAGCTCGCCGACTTTGCCTGGCGTAACTTTTCGAGGGAAGTGAAGAAAAAGAAAGTAAAGGAGTGAGTAAAAGTGGTTCGGAGAGAATAGTGGAGGGGAAAGGGAGACAATCTCTCATTGCGATGTGAGGAAACGGGGGAGTGTAGAAATAAAAGTAAATACAGTTTACGTTAGCTTCTTGACACGACTCACAGTAATTGTGTGCGCGCGAATATTTTTCATTATTAGAGACCTCTCTAAGAAAGCAGCAAGCGAGCAGAGAAGCGAAGACTTAATAAATGTTTAGCGTTAACTGACTTTGTACTTTACGGGCCATTTTCCGATCAACTTTTAGTATTCACTCTTATTAACGTTTTATAATTTATTTCTTTGACAATTTACGTCTATGAAAGACTTTTTTATTATATTGGGATGCATTTCCACTCTAGAATGTTAAAATTACGAGGAAACGGCTAAATGAGACAAAATCAATTTGATGAAAGATGTAAAATGAAAGATGCCTGCTTGTTTCGAATTATCGAATAGTCGTGTAAGTAGATGCGCGCGGAAAGTCAATACACTCCGTATATACACGAGGGCATCTATAAATGTATAATGCGCGCTTCGCGTACGACGTGGGGCGTTAAAGCGGGAACTGGCGAGTCGCCTTATGAATTTTAATGAGGTCGTATCGTCACGTGATAGGTGTAAGGGTTGTCCCGAGTCGGGCTTCATACCCGCTGTCAAACAACCCTTAACCAAGCTGCCAGTTGCCAGTTTCCATCGTCGTGACTATGATCTTACACGGGAGATGATCTGCGAGAGACGGTACGAGCTGCGCTCTGCAATGCGAACATCGACGATACTTTAGTGAGCAGTAAATGTTAAAGATAACATTTACGGGAACACCCTCCGTAATTTCGACTGCACTGAAATAGAGACGAGAAGAGAGTAACAAAAAGGATTTTAGTTCTTCGTAAACCGATACCTACAATCAATTATATAATATATTTTTATAGTATAGAGATAAATTATTGAGTCTTGTTTCGTACATTGCAGGCACTACAATATTCTTAAATACTAAATAGGTACTGCGATTTTCGTAATTTTATATATGAAGAGAACATTCGAAGATTTCAAGAAGACGAGAGAAAGGGGAGTAGACGCGAGCAAAAAGAGTGGTTCGACTTTTCGGACCTCGCGTCGTTAATCATTCGCGCAAGACTCGATAGGCGTATGCATTATTCAGTAGCTTTTCGATGCCGGCTATGCATAGCTTTTGTCGATGTTCAAGCGGCCGCATTCGTCGGGAAACCCGTCAGACTCGTATGGAAAAGTGGAGTGAGTTTGCTCGTGCCGCAAAATAGGTCTCTATGGCGGTCGTATCGGCCGCATATGGGACCCTCGCTGTAATTCATCCGCGATAACATGGCCATTTCATAGTGAATCGCTATCAAACTTTCGAGAAACCTGTTCAGTTTTCGTCAAAATGTCTTTATATTGCCTGTATAAAGACGAATCATTTTTATATAAATAAAAAACACTTCGTATATAAAAAGCATTTTAATATTTATGTATAAAGAATTGAATGCGACAAATGTAATTATTATATAATTATGTATACTAGAGAAAATAGATACTAGAAAATGGAACAGCTTCTCATTAAAATATTTCAATAACTATATAGTCATTTTTTCGCCAACGATCAATGGTCTATGGATAATTAAACAATCTGCAATATTTCTGCGAGAATTAATTTTGCATTTTATGTCGTGAACAAATTACGAGAATTATAATATCTCTTCTGGCCCAATGTAACAATGTTAAACGAATTTTGACCTTTCCCTACTCGCACTGAATATTAAGCACGCGATAATATTTCAGGACACTGCGCGCTTATTGAATTTAAGTTCGTGCTTTTCACGCAATTTTCTTTGTATTACTCGTCTACATTTCATATCCGAAAATCTATTTCGCTAATCTCCTTTCAGAGATTCTGATTTCTCGTACGAACAAGAAAAATGTAATTATATAAAAAATATATATATGGGGCATTCTTTGTCAAGTCGGCCACCCACTGTTCTAAAATTGTACTCGACGTAGAAAAACCACCTTGCAACACACATGTAGTTGCAGGCATAAGCTATCGAAAGCCATGTGAACTTTAGAAAAATTCAAGGTGGCGGATCCAATATAGCGAATTTAAAGCAGAAGAATGTGGAAATAAATGAAGAAACGGTGTATATCATTTTTCTACTTTTCATAATGTTTTTTCCGCGAATACATATTTTATTTCTTTTTAAATTAAATATTTTACATTATAAACATAACTTTGCGCTTGAAAATAAATAACATTTTTCTTTCATTTTTTAATTGTTTTTATTTTCAATACTAAACAAAACAACATGGCAGACATAAAAGTACAAAGTAGAGAAATCGAAAAACTCTCTGCATTTTACAGGGTTGAAACTGTCTAATATAACATAACATGTATGAAGCCTGCATTATTTTTCTTCTTTTTGTTTTTTAATTTCAGGTTGATGATCGTACAGCAGCTTTCTCTTTTTATTATGTGATGCGTTTTAACTACGGGAGATATAGGGACCGCGCGATCTATTTATTATACGTCTATGATGGGAAGTGTCTTCTCTCGCCCAATCATTTCTTACAGTAGTAATGAAAATAAAAACAATTAAAAAATGAAAGAAAAGTGTTATTTATTTTCAAGCACAAAGTTATGTTTATAATGTAAGATATTTAATTTTAAAAAAATAAAATATGTAAGGGAAAATTGGGTAAAACCGGGTAGGCGGGTCAAACCGGGTACCTTTGTTTTTTTGTGATAGGTGCTGCCATTTTTGACCAACTCGTAATACTAATTGTAGAGAGGCGCGATCGTCTTTTTTAAACGAACTGTGCCCATGTAAACACGAGATTTATTTCATAAGAGAAGTCCAAAGTTTTCAGACTAACAAAAATCGATATCGGGGCAACAATCGAGTCGTCGTGGACTTTGTTTATACAGAGCATTGTTTCGGTAAGTGCAGCATTGCATTCCCAGTGAGAAATGACTAATTGAAATTCATCGAATCGACATCGAATTTGATGTAATTTCGATGATTTCGACGTCGATTCGATGTCGATCGATGAATCATTTCTCACTGGGTTCTGTACGTATTAGAGAGTATATCGCACTAGTGTTGATTGACACTGTGTACGCCAGAATGTATAGCCATTCGTGTTTATTAGTTTCTTCGTGTTGGGACAAAATCGGGTACCCGGTTTTGCCCCAAACTTCTGTATAAAAAAGAAAAAATAGTCGTCTTTATTTTCATCTTATAATTTTTAAGCTTGCATCTTTTTCAACGATTTATATTCAAGATCAACCGAGAGCTGGATACAATGCATTGCATGTCAAGGGTGGGTCCATGAGTCCTGCAGCAATGTAGAGAAAGAGATCTTTGTTTGTGATTTTTGTGTAAACCACAATGTATAGAATACATTTGGCATTGTATTTTGACAAAAATAAATCAAGATTTTGTAATTGCATGGTGTTTTACATACTTTCAAATGAGTATCCGGTTTTACCCTACCGATAGGACAAAACCGGGTACTTTGCCTTCTTCGAAAAGTCTTGTTATCATCGATAACCAAATATTTTTTTTCGGCAACTATCCTTATTTTCTCATAGATTAAGGTTCACTAAACACTACTAACGGTCAGTAGAATTTTTTTGCCCTCCGATTTTTTGTACGAAAACAAATGCAAAAAGGTACCCGGTTTTACCCAACTTTCCCCTATTCGCGGAAAAAACATTATGAAAAGTAGAAAAATGATATACTGGCACCGTTTCTTCATTATTTCCACATTTTTCTGTTTTAAATTCGCTATATTGGATCCGCCATCTTGAAGTTTTCTAAAGTTTACATGGCTTTCGATAGCTTATGTCTGCAACTACATGTGTGTGCAAAGTGGTTTTTCTACGTCGAGTACAATTTTGAAACAGTTGGTGGCCGACTTGACAAAGAATGCCCCATATACCATATATATTCTTTGAAATGAAGATATTAAATGTCTCCTCTAAGACTAAATATTTTCCTAAACCTCCTTAATCTTTTATTGAATGTTAACAAAATAATTATCTAATTGCATATCAAGATAAATTGAATTTATCTCCTGATAATATTTCTTTTTGTATAAAATATTGTACAATATAAATTTCTTTCTCTGCAATACTGTTTATGTCAATCAACACTGATTCTGTGTAATGATATTGCGTTGTTGCAACACAGTCTGTAATTTTTTAATTTTTTTATTTTGCCAAATCTTTTATCTGTTTTGGATCATATTATAATGGTTCGAACTCGGAGGATTATGGTTTACCTTCGAAGCAGAACCACCGGTTGGTTGTAGAACACTAGGAAACGACATCTCGATGTCTGTCGTCGACACTTATAGTAGAAACTCCTATGTTTCGAGCCGTCGCGATTTCCTTCGCAGAAGCGGCTGACTAATTCGCGTCTGTACCACTTCGTTTCACTATCGATCCTCCGCGCGAATCTTGTCAGTCTCATCCGACTCAACCGGAACTCGATTTTACGCCTCGCGAAACCCTAACGTAGTAGTTATTTGAATATCCAAGAGAAATAATCAGCGTCATTAAAATAATGTAAGTGTCATTAATCTAATATACATATATTGAATCAATTAAAAAAGACATGCTGCTTATTGCATCTTTTTAACAGCAGCGTTTGACAGTAATTACGATAATATTTATAGCTACTATTATTTCATTATATTAATGCTAATTTAATTTTGAAAAAACTGGGTTGCTCATTTCTTATAAACGTTTCGATAAAAACATGTTATAAATTATACTTTCAGATTTTATTCTGAACCATTTCTTTCTACTGAACTTTTTTATTCATATCGATCTTGTAGTTCGAAAATCAATGTTCTGTAGAGGATTTCTTGGTCTTTTTACGAAATTTAGAAAACTTTGGAATTGAAGGAAAGTTCAAAAGAAGCAGTTTTACTTTGAAGAACGAATTGTTCAGGAAGCAAACTTTCTTCGAAACAGTTTCCTCGATCTCAATGGAGCGGAAACGAATATACCACCACTTATCGATCGGATATAAGATGCAGAACCGCCGGATCTTTGGGTCGGGGATTTCGGTATATGAGGATCATGAATCTCCGCTCCGTTGTTTCTTATTTTAGCCGGTTATGCGCATTCATATCGCCGTGACGCGATTTATTTGTGCCAATGGCGTAAACGCGCGGGTCACTGGGTCGCAAAATTCGCTGAAACTTTGCGTGGTGCCGCGCGAAGCTCGCAGCTGCCACATGAATGCAATAGTAGCAAAGCGATCAGGTGTAATGGCAACAGAATAACGATGTAGGTAGCACGAAGGAAAGAGTGAAAATATATTCTGGCAGAATAAATAGAAACAAGACAATCAAAAATATTTATATACTTCCACGATATACTTTCAAGCATTAATACATATACTTTTACTTTTCGTATTTTATTATATAAAAAAATAATTTAACACGTAAATATAACTACAAATTAAATCTCTTTGAGTATAAAACTGATAAAAGTAACTCAATATGCAAAAAACGTTTCATACTTTACATTATTTTTTACTCATGACATAAAAATGTTCATACCTGCTTTTAAAATTGATTAAACATAATTTCTACAGAGGTAACAATAAACACTTTAGGGCTTTACGATACGACAATAAAAATATTTGGCGACATCGTCCGTACAAAAAGAAAGAGAAGTCAAACAAAATCACAGGATGCGGAATGAAACGTGACTTGCGTTCTTGTTCTTACGTGAACTTTTGCATCCTTTGATGCATTTTCCGCTCTCACCCTCATCCCGTCTCTTCAGTTCAAGCTTTGCCATCCGCTCGCTTTTGCCTCCTTTGACCTCTAATTCGACGAGCAAGACTCACCGTAGCGTGTGTGCCATTAACCCAAATAATTTTCAGCTCGAGAGTCTCCACGTCGAATTTCCCTTTACCTACTTTTCCTTTGCACTCATCTATATTTTTTTCTCTTATTGAGAAAGTGACCAGTACCACATTGGCTTAATAAGAAAAACTTATATATGTTCGATGTAGATTAAATACAGACGCGTAAAAAAATATTTTTAAAAGAACCAACAAATAAATCAATTGTATAATTGCTATTATTATTAATAGTATTATTATTATTGTTAATTTTAAATTCATTTTTGCTGCGTTATATCAATTGTGCTTACCTATATCAATCTACAAGTATTATTTATAGGTTTTATTACTATTCTTCTCTTAAACCCCTCCCGTATACATATTTCGGAGCGTTTTAATCGAACTAATCGGATGTTTAAAAATTATTTCTTTATTTGATCTAATCTTTTTTTTCTAACATCACAGAACGATTTAATGTAATTTCTTATCATCAGCGAAGTAACCTGAATCGCTCAGTGCATCACCGAGTGCATCGAACTGCATCGAGCTGTTACTTTGTGGCGGATTGTCGGTGTGCAGGAAAGGTCCGTTAAGCGTTCTCGTGTAAGTTCGAAAGTCAATTGGTCTGGATTCCCGTAAAGTTTCTACGTTACTTTCGACGGGAAAAGGGAGGAAAGAGTTGAGTACGTTTCAGTTCCCGATCGGGGTTCTCGCGTCAGATATGAGGCGTGGTGTAACCCGCGATTGACTTCTGCAAAGCTAACGAAAGTTCCACGACAAAGAGAAAAAAACTACGATTTATAGGTTTGACGATCAAAGTTTTCCGGTGTATCTATAATCTGTAGGATGCATGCACGTGAATCGAACTGATAAGATAAGAAGAGACTAAGCAAAAGTCTACTTTAGTCTTAAAAAGTTTTCTTCTTTTGTACTATTATACACGCATACACACACATACATATATCTATATACAGGGTATTTCAGAATTGCACGGCATTCTTTTAGGGAAATATTTTCTAGGTCAAAATGAACAAAAAAGTTTATATAAACATATGTCCTAAACTTGTTTATTAGTAAGATATTAAAGAGTAAAGATTATGTTTAACAGTAAAGCGATTTAAAGTATATTTTCGAAGTGGCTTTCGTTTTGTTGAATGCAGCACGATGAATCCATGCTTCTGTGGCACGTCTTATGGCATCAGAATTATTCCTGATAGTTGCTGCAGCTTCTATTATGCGATTTCTTAATTCTTCTTGCGTGCCAATAGGTCTACAATAAACTAAAGACTTCTACAAATCTTCGAAGATATTCCAATACAAGATAGACAGGGAATGTAGTTTATGCACGATGGTGCACCAGCCCACTTTTCTCGCATTATTAATAAATTTAAACAGCAGCCACTTCGAAAACATGCTTTAAATGTGTTTTACTGTTAAACATAATCTTTACTCTTTAATATCTTACTAATAAACAAGTTTGGGACATATGTTTATCTAAACTTTTTTGTTCATTTTGACTTAGAAAATATTTCCCGTGCAATTCTAAAACACCCTGTATATATACAGGGTGTATCAGACCACCCGTCCACCTCGATTTTTCCGAAAACGCGAGGTGACAGGAAGTTGGAGAGAAATGTTAAGTCCCAATTCCTATCCGAAAAATCAAATAAAGGTATTTTCGTTTTCCGGATGCGACACATTTGTCAGACAAAGATGTAAAATGTGTTTACGTCTTCGTCTGAGAAATACGTTCTGCATTGGCGTCGCAATGCAAAAATCCATACATTTGGGCCAGCCAATCACGGAAAGACTGGTCACATGACCCATTGGCGCCTCTTTATCCTAGAGGCTCTCTAATTTCGATTCTATCACTTTTCAATTTTCCAGTCGTTTCTCCTTAACGGTTAGAGATACTGCGATTATGTTCGAATAAAAGATGTTTCTTTTTTCAAGCTCTATCCAACGACACCCTACATGACATACGTTTCTATTTGAGATTTCAAAGTTGATCCCGGTGACCACTACTTCCGGTCAGTTCCGGGAAACGGAAACACCTTTATTCAATTCTTCGGATAGAAATTGGGACTTAACATTTCTCTCCAACTTCCTGTCACCTCGCGTTTTCGGAAAAATCGAAGTGGTCTGATACACCCTGTATATGTGTGTATAACAACAATCCGCTTAATCTGCTTTGCTATTTATTATTATAATATTA
>NJRQ01000208.1:40385-75173 GCA_003063805.1 Aphaenogaster ashmeadi | reverse complement strand
TCGGTTGAAAAATCAAACAGCCGCGATCTATCGCGCTATTCCTTGATTCACGATTTTTCTAAACGCTTGATGATATTTAGATGTTCCCTGGATTTCCAGAAAAAACCATTATGGTTTTTACATTATTCTAGGTGTATGAGATCTAATGCAACTCGAATTTTACGTGCGACTCGAGATCAAAAAATCGCAATTTTTGGACATCCTCCTTTGTATAGTAATAATAATTACTAATGATAAGGATTTTTCCTTATTATCTATTTTTCCAAATTTTAATAATATATGTGTTTTCAATCGAACTTAATCGAAATAATGTATCTGTAATAATTAATATAAGATATTAATAATTATTATCAATTAAATTTTAAATATGCTATTTTATACATATCACCATCCTATTAATAACATATTATGAGTGAACATTACAACAAAATAAAACATTAAAACTGTACACTGTTATTATATACATACACATTACATACTTTTATGCAACTATTTTAATACTTTTTCGCCAAGTTATTCTTACCCTATATTATATTAATTTTATCGTAACTTTAGTAGTGGTATCGAGTTTCCTCAAACTCAATCGAAAATTGTATAGCTTGTTTTATAATTTTTCAGTTATTACAAAAATTTAATTACATACAGTTTGATTATATTATTATGCCACGTGGTAAATAAAAATTGACTAATTTGTAAAAAAAACATGCCATTACTTCTATACGTTTTATAGTATACAAAGATAGGAATCGTTAATTATGCGCGTATTGAAATTCCGATATGTATTGCATCGATAATGTCTTGCAATTACCGCGGATTATTGGAACACAGACATGTACAAAAATATAGCGAAATATCGATGGCACGGTGAATATCGGAGTTTGCGTATTTTAATATTTATTAACGGCTATTGGGGACCAGATGTAGGTCGATGTACTTGGCAAAACGCCGATATTTGATGGCCAGTCATTAATCCTTCGCGCGAGGGATTTACACGGCCCAAGGCGAAGCGGAAATTCATCGCGATTAATTAATAATATTTATAAAGTGGTGGGTCACGATTACAATGCTCCACAATAACCTGTTATTAACGTAATTTCAAATCTTGCATTTAAACGCGCAGCACACAAATCTCATTCATGAAGTTAGTATCTTAATTGCGCGGTCCAGCTTTTTTATTATTATATTATTACTTTGTTTGCTATTTTGTGTTATTCATTTTTATATTTTATTCTTTATATATTTCCTAAAATGTGAGACGCATTTTATTCACATGATTAGTAATTTTAATGGACTCTACAACCACATTTCCTATTCTTGTTTCAGGGATGCTTGCCATGACTCCTGGACGCAACTGCGACTATCGCCAATGTTCGGCTGCATATGTCCGAATAATCATATCAAGCGACGATGCGACAAGATCTTCTCGATGGTGAACCACAATCCCTGCGTTGGTGAGTCCAACTATAATACGCGATTCGTAAAGTTCTCTATCTCTCTCTCTCTATCCATGTATTCGTATATCTATCCATATACTCCCATCGTACACGTAATTACTTGTGCAATACTAAATTTATACATCTTATCAACAAACAACATAATCGTAATATCACAATTTAATCGCAAAAAGTAAAGATTTAATTTATTCTATTAGTACCGATATTGAGTACTTTCTATCGAGTACTAAAGCGCTCTGCTAATTATACACAAATTATGTCATCGCAAATGCAATTTTATTACTTATTGTTAGTTATTGGTATACATATCTTTGTAAATTTAATGCTAAATGAAAAGTTTGTCGAATTCAATTTTATTATGTTACACGGAGAAAATTTTATATTAAAAATTACTATGTATGGCAGTAGCCGTGGACTATTGCTGAAATTCTAAAAATTTTTACTATGTTTTTCATTGTTTTACATAGTAAAAATTTTTATAATTCCAGCAATAGTCCACGGCTACTGCTATACATAGTAATTTTTAATATAAAATTTTCTCCGTGTACGTGACGCGTAACTACGTGTACGAGGAATTTTATTTGATAAGTTTTATCATGAATTGGGATTCGAACATAATGTTGTGACATGAATGAACAAGTACAATTATATTAGCACCTTGTGAAAGGCGATTGTCGATGTTGTGAAGTAATTTTGGATATATATGAAAAGTTTTTTCTATCATATCTACATTGAGTTTACGGGATTTATCCTTGCGTGTCTGTCTGTGTGTATCTTGTACAGAATTCTCATTTGGTTTCTTTCTGTCGATGTGTGCATTGAAGTGTTCGTATCGATCTTGGTCCACAGTGATAGATCATCGCAGCGTACAGATTTGCTACGTACAAATTTTATTTAAGAAAAACTAACTGTATCTTATGGTCATATTAAATTTTCTCTTTTCCATTCCAGAAAATTTTGTTTAATTTAAATATATCTCACATTTCATAAATATACTAAAAATAAAATATAACAAGCCACAATATTACTGACCTATATCATAAATATAATGTTCTATCAGTTAATTTTATTATATTTAAAAGATTCATTTAATTTTAAAATTATATAATTTCTGTATCTCGTGAAGAAAGAAAGCTAAAAATATCATATAGGTATATATTAAAATATTGTGAATAAGATACAAGAAATAATAATAATAATAATTTCTAAAAAGGTTAGTTAACTTATTAACTACAACATTACGATCATTGCGTTTATATGCATAACGGTATTCGCAAATTCTTGCATCAAAGTGCGAAATTTGTTATCAACGTGCATTATCAAAGTGCATAAACAAGAAGACTCGTTGTAGCATCAGTCTCGCGTTTAAAGCGGACTTCCAGCTGAGAACTGACGTACACTAAACTGAAGCCACTTCCTGTTACTCTCTCATTTTTTCCCTGGCATCAAAGTTGCGAGCAAGGTAGAATGTTGCTCGACGGGGCAATTACTTTTAAGCGATACCGCGGGGTTCAAGGCTCGTCGTAGAACGTTATCCTCACCCTCGGATAAGCTTTCTTCGTAATTAACTAAAGAGGGAGATGCAGGCATTAAAACGAAGATAACAATGAGTCCTAACTTTGAGAGGCAGATAATAACCGATGCGTTAGAGATGTATTGCTCCAGCAGTTTCAGAAAGAATTTTTCCTAACAAAAATATAATTTTAATATAAATCACTTTCTTCTATCACTTTTAAAGACACGCTCTATTAATTATCTTAAATATTAACAATTTTACGTTTAAACGACGTCATTATTTAAATTTATTTTTAATTGGTTTAATTTTTACTTTATTTTATTCTCTAATTTACATTTCGCTCGATTATCGATGTCAACTGTACATCCAGGATCGATGACGCTTCCGCCCGTGCCTCGCAATTGTAATTTAAGGCAACATAAAACTCAAGTGTGCAACGCACGCACAAAACGTAAGTATCTTTACACGCATCACACGCATGTGTGACAAATGTGTCTCTTGCGTTGCGTTTGACGAATGAATTGCGCCAACGATGCATAGTGCGAGCGATGAACGCGACATACACACTCTACGATAGCATTAACAGTTGTGGAATGCGTGACTGGACGAGAGCAGTTTTCAGCACGGAAACATAAACAAACAATTAATCATTACGGTAACAATGTTATAACGTAATTAACATCCGACGTTACGGACATAATGTACAAACAATTCAGTTTAGCTCTTGTCGCAACAAAAACAACTTTATCTCCCGAAACAAAGAAATTCTACGTCCCTTTGCTACAATTTCGAATTAATGTTCTATCGTTACATCGATGACAATTTAGCCGACAATTACGAACTAATACAATTTTGTGTCCAAATTGATATCGAGGTTAGGTTAAATGGCAAATGCCTGAAAAAATACTCTTTAAGTGATCTGTGATTAAATGATTCCGAAACACGATTACTTCATAATACAATCATTTCATGAGACAGAATATTTGAAATAGCCTGAAATTCTCGTGAATCGACAAATAAAACTCCCCAGACAGCACACGACATTCATTGGACGTCTAAATCTGATTTTTATTTTATGCAAATGTCTATGAACTCAATATGAATGTTTTAAAAACGTACATTATATATATATTGGACGTTTTAAGTATATCACATTTGGATGTTTTAAAAATGTCCATCTTACATATTTATACCTCTAAAGGGTCTCGTTGTAGAATAATTATGAAATGTCTGGTGACGTTTAAGAAGAAGAATTAGAAACTCTCTAATCACAATCGGATCTAACAATAAGTAAATAAAAATGACAGATAAAAAAATAACAAAAAATATTTGCTGTTTTAACAACAAACGCGATATCAATAACTATTCCTATCTATTAAGTCCACCAAACTTTCGCGTTCCATATGTACGCGCCAGCGACGCGATCAGTTATCTCTAATTTCAATTGTTTCTGTTGGACGGAAAATAGTGAAAGAGCACAAAAAAAGAAGAAGCAAAGCCTCGAGTTATAAACTTGTGCAATTTTGTTCCCTGCCTATTGTGAGTGTCTTATTTATTATCGTGTGCCTTTTGCTTAATTTTAATCGCTTCTACCTGATATTGGGCGCATAGGCTTTCGTTTCAAGAACCTGGTGTTAGCCTTAACCTAAAGAAGAAGAAGAAGAATTAAAACAGCTACCTACTCATCAGGCAATTGAATGTAATTAATTGGATCAAAAAATAAGAACCCAAATCACATTCAATTGCTTGGCGAGCAGACTATTTGCCTTTGTCTGCCTGAATTCGCTCAATGTTTTAAATAGATCCAATTTTGGTCCGTTGTATCCTTAAAATGGATGTTTTTGGGATATCCAAAAGAGTAACACTGTACGTCTTTAAAACATCCTAAAGATGTCCGAGGCTCTAATCCGAATGTTTAAAGTACGTCCAATATATACATTTTTAACACATTTTTAAAACATCACTGTGCTGTCTGTGTCTAAACTGAAATTGAATCATTTATCTCTCGTATATAAAGTTTATCTACTTAATGCCAAAGGTTTTATCATTCGGTCATATGACCTAATTAATAATTTTTAGAATATGCAAAAATATTTAGATAATTATATTATACCTCGATTACTCATTGAGCAATATTTTTATTATTTATAAATATTTCTATATTTAATTACATACATTCGATTCGGTTTAAAAGTTCCGTCTCTGAAATTCGTGTACATTTGACATTCGTAATCACATATTCTTAAAGACTTTTTCAATTTTTATCTTTGAAAATTTTTAAATGCCTGTGAAATCGATGCGATACTTTCGACGTTACTGTCTCATGCAAGCTTGAACATAAACGAGACGTTCAAACCCATAATACCAAATGATTCGCCCGATATGTAGATCTGGATCTTGAATTGAGATTGGAAGCGAGACTTTGGGCTGGTCCTTCACCGTCCTCCGTTCTTCTTTCCCCAAGATATCGAACAACCAGACGGTAGGTGTATGAATAGCAATGAAGGAGAAAGGAGGGCGAAAAAGAAGGAGGAGGAATGCCGTCCTCGAACACGAAATTTATATATATATAAACACTCGAATTCCTCAATCAAATTA
Source organism: Aphaenogaster ashmeadi (assembly GCA_003063805.1). Taxonomy (NCBI): domain Eukaryota; kingdom Metazoa; phylum Arthropoda; class Insecta; order Hymenoptera; family Formicidae; genus Aphaenogaster; species Aphaenogaster ashmeadi. The sequence goes on along the minus strand of NJRQ01000208.1, from coordinate 69,605 downwards.
AATTATTTCTTGTGGTTATAAATGATCGAATCTCCGACATGAAGAAATATCCTAAACGTTCTGTTGATACAATGTTTAATCGTATGTGTTGATCATTTAATCACGTTTCTATTCTTGCGAATTGTAAATTGATTAGAAAGACTATATTTGGTTGACAAATGTAAAGTTGTGTCATTATTGTCGCGGTTTATTAGCCATCGATTGTCTGACTAATAGATGGCGAGTCATGATACCACTTAATTGCTATTTAATAGCGTACTATTAATAGCTGTATCGAGCGAACGAAAAGCAATTTGTCGTTGGGACTTAATACGTTTGAACTATAACGGCTTAAATCTTATATCAATTACTTTTATCCTTTTTATATAAAACTATTAAATTGAATCAATATAATTGCGACAATTTGTGTAATATGTACATAAAGATTCAAGATCCAACCTCAGTAGAACAAATTAACAAGTAGGTCGATTACAAGTGCAAGTATCTACCACCACTACACAACAGCCAGTTGTTTTGAAATAACAGCGCAAAATCTTACGTTGATCTTTTATGATAAACCTTTATTATTTTTATAACAATCTTGCTTGTTGTTATAAAAATCAAACTGTCCACTCATACACAGTAAAGAAGAAATCTCTGTGACCCTGACGATCGTCGCACTTTCTGGAATAACATTCCGAAAGTGCAATATCTGGAACAACGTGAGGTGTTTCATGCTAGCTGATATTTAGGAGCTGCAATATTTTCGCCATGGTATATGAAAGTACGAAAGTCTACAAAATGAAGCTACTAAATTGTTTCTGTAACCGTCACATCTCTTTTTAAATGTCACCAAGGCTTCTAACTATGGTTATCGCAAGGTCTATTGCATCTCACGTTACTCTACCCGAGGTTAATAAAACGAGGCACGCCAGAGAAGTAGCAGAGCGCATGATACTCAGAATCGAATGTCTCGAGACGTTCGATCGGTACTTGAAGGGGTTCGGCGTGGAGGGTCCTCCTCCTCCGCCGGTCCGGTCCACGGGAGGAAGAGACGTCCGTTCCGAATGGAGGGAGGCCCGAGGAAGCGCGAGGATCGATCCTCGAAATCCCGGAACGCACGAGAGAAATGTCTGCACGAGAAAGCGCACCTCGGCACCCCCTACGAGAACGCACTCCACCCTTGGAGGATTCGCGTTTCGAGACCAATATCCTCGCCGCCGCCCTTGGAGGCTATCCCCGAGTGTCTCTCTCGCCTCATCCGTCTGCGATCCCGCGCACATACATATATTTCCGCCGCATATACGTCATGAATATTTCGACGCGCCGCGCGATCGCTCGTGCCCCATCGACAAACGCCCACGAGATAAATCGACGAGATGGAGAACGCTATCGGGATGAAACGGTCTTGCGGGAATATCGCTGCATTATATTCGCGGTTGTACGATTCTTAGTTGGATTTTGCTATTTTAATATATTAACGGCCGCAGCAAGCACAACGGGATATCTTTGGACCTTGTTATTTCCTTCCATCCGCGACCTATAAATAATCAGGTCGAGAGCACACATTTGTGGTTCGATCATAAATGCTGTGTATCAATATTCATTCATTTCTTATTTCTAACTCCACGTTGCTCAGAATCTTTTCCGATTTTGTCAATCCGATCGCCGACTCGTGGCGCGTATCGACTTATCAATTCCTCGTACTGCTGGATCCGCGATAGAACGTTTGACAGGACTCGATCGTTCGCATCGACACCCGCAATTTTCCTTTGTCGCCGTAAATCCACCGCGACGAATCGACGTCGCGATCGGTCGAGATTGCTCGCACCGTGAAATATGAAACGCGTACGCTTGACGGATGAAGCGCGAGTCCAAGGTGGCGGCGATGAGCCCCCCGGACGATCCTGCGGGGTGGAGCGCACCAGGAATTGTGCACCGCATGTCGTATTTCTGCATGCCGAGAATCCGTACTGGGGAATCGACGAATCGGCACCCGCATGCCTGTAACTTACGGCTTGTTTTCTCTCTGAAGTGTGTAGTCTGTTAGTGTGTGTAACGCCTACTACGACTCTGTCTACTCTCTATACTCGACTCACTATACTCCCCTTCGTTCCTCAACGTAGTTCCGCCGAACGATTTATCGGAAAACGTCGGATGGTTATCAGAGTTATTTCGACAGCAAATTAAACATTTAAACAAATGGAACAAGTTGATGGTTGACGTTCAATAAAACTTGATTGAAAAGATGAATTTGTTGATTTTTAATATCGATTTTCTGCATTCTAGTAAAAGTATCCAGTAGGTAAGTCTAGGGAAGTATTTGGTAAAGTTCTCTCACAATCTAAATATACTTTCTGTTAAAAATAGAAATTATAATTTGCGAGTATTTAATTCCGACGGTACATTTGATTTTTACTAATCGTAAGATGTTTAAATAAATAAACAATGGTCTATAAACATATAATGTCTTTATATTTTTTTAACTGCAAATATCTCTCTCTTTCTCCACCAAACTTGCAATAAAAGGTTTCGGTTTTCGATTGCGGAATAAAGAACATAACGTGACAGTTGAAAGAAAAGTACATAATTAAGAACGGAAGAAAAGGCATGCAGTAATTTATTTGGGTTTCCATTTCGTTTACAAACGATTGACGCAGAATCGAGGGTTAAACCTCTTGGTCGGCGTCCCGCGGTCTCTTGCGACGTTCCCTCGGGAATCCCAAAATCTCTTAAGAACGAAATCACGCTCGGCGAGCACCGCGTCGCTTCGGGATAATTTCTCGCGTGCAGTAACGCTCAATACGAGGATCCCTCGGCTCTGGACGGAGTTTCAAGTTCCACGGTATTCTCGAAGGAGCCCGAAAATCCTCTCAGGAAGAGACGCCAGGTCGCCTGTCGATTTCGATTACCGACCGGTTCATTTAACTTCGTCTTCTTGCCGGCTTTTTATTTCGCATCGTTCCATCACTTCCGGCAAACTAGAAAACGTCGACATTGTCGTGAGGATACTTAGAAAGATATTTGCTGCTCGTTAATAACGCGCTTCAAGTAATTCACGATTGGCTAATTACGCAATTTTAAATAACAATAATATAAAAAAAAACGTCGAAAGTAAAATAACAGAAATGTACTTTGATAAAATAAAATTTTTTCTGACCGAATTAATTTGATATTAAAAATATAGATATGTGAGAATATAAATGAAAAGTGCATTTTGATAAAGTTGACTTGTGTAATTGACAGTAATAAGATTAAATTTTTGACCTGATTAAATCACAAATTTAAATGACACTATTTTGCCTTAAATTATATCTTGATTTTTTTATTATTTTCGCGCGCGAGCGTTTGTCAAATACAATTTTAAATCAATTCTTTATCAATGATATTAAAAGGGAATAGTAATAAAATTTTAATGTATATATAGTAAAATACTATTTTTGTTACAATTAGTATAATTTATCTTATATATTTAACATATTTATTTCAATCAATCTTCAAAAATGGAACAATAAAATAAGGATATTAGTTTTAGTTTTAGTTGTAATCTATTTCTTAATGATAAAATCTTGAAATCGCCGAGAAGAATTGGCATTTAAAAAACCTTTTGTTGAGATAAAATTTACTACAGACTGATAAAAAAACTGATCAAATACAAGAAAATGCAATCAACATAAAAGTATCCTACATATGACAACGTATTTTCAACAAACGGAAATGTGTGATACTTTTTGTCTAAAAGATTAATATCTCAATGGAATTTCAAATTTTTCATTAAGTGACGATCGGAATTAAATACTCGATTTTAACAAGCAATATTAATATGTATTTGTTTGTAAGACAATTATTAATCTAAATACGTTTTGATTATTTTTTATTGATTACTTTACAATTATTTTTTTCTATTTATCTTCATACATAATCCATTTTAACTTAATTTATACTTTATCTGTCGTTTCCTCGAAGAAAACTCTGATTTTTATAAAATTCCCAGGCATACGCGAATATTTATTTATTAATTCGAATGCTTTAAATTAATTTCATGGAACGTTGCGTCCACAATTATGCTCATCCATCCTCGCGTTCAACGTCTCGGAACATCGATAATACTCGATATTCATGCGATTATTTATCTCGACAAACAGAAGCTGGTATATCATCTCCCAGCGAAATCGAGCCGAAATCTCCTCTCCGCGATGACCTCCCGTCAGCGCTCGTGCACCGCAACTACCACCACCATCATCACTATCACGACACTTTACCCCACAACAACAGCACGCAGACCTCGCACGTTGCGTACCGATGGCGAACGCGCACCCTCACTCACCCCGTTCTCGTCCGCGGCTCTGCTTCTGTGTTACAGAGGTCCTGCCCTCCTCCACCTCCGTAGACCTGTCGGGCACGGATTCGGCCCTGTACCCGTTCGACCCGCAGCAGGAGAACTACCAGGAGATCTGGTTGCCACCGACCAGTATGTACCCCTCTTTTCTGTTCCCCGGGACCGCGCGCACCCCGCCGTACTACGACCCCGACAGCACGTACGACATACGGGAGCCCGGCGATCGCTACTACCACCACCGTCACGGCGATCGACATCATCACCAGGAAGCGCCGGAAGTGCCGGGCAGGCCAGCCGTTCTCGTTGTCGAGGCGTACGACCCTCGGACCGATTCGGATCGATATGAGACCAACATGAATCAGTTCGAGGATCGCGCGGCGACCTCGCGTCCAGGTGTTGAGCATCCGGATCGGTCGACGGATGGATCTTCTTCTTCCTCCTTCTCCTCCTCTTCTTCTTCTTCTTCCTCCTCTTCTTCTTCTTCTTCTTCTTCTTCGTCTTCGTTGTCCAAGCATGATCGCGCCTCCGGCACAGTGCACCTGCAGCCCCAAAGCGAGCATGACGCGCACCCGCACCAGCATCGGCACCATCACCACCAACAGCACCAGCACCATCACCATCGTCAGCACCCCGCACTACCCGCACCGCCGTCCATCGTTGCGACGCTGTCGTCGTCGTCGGCGGGCTCGTACGCGCCGGCGGTTGCTCGTCCCACGCCTACCGTGTTAGACGAGCCGTTGGGGGCCCACGGGCCCGGCCATGCCGAACCGCCCCGGCTGCCGGCCCCGAGGAAGTTTGCGCCTAGGCCCACCTACGAGCACCGCGCGATCTTCGATCGCGCCGACGACGACCTCGATGACCTCGAAATTAGGCCAGCCGCGCCGCCCGTCGATCGGTTCTTCGATCTCCGCGAGACCGTCGAAGGGTTCGTCGATCAAGGTTCGTACCGGGCCCACCGGCACGCACAAGGGACCTCATTTTGTGAAGCCGCCGAAGAACGTGTCCACAAACACGTTAGATGTCTGAAAAGTTTTTGGTTCGCGTGAGTACGTCGGGCACTGTGATGGGCTTGTGTACCTTTCTTGGACCTTGCTTCGGCAAGGAATATTCAGGAAATTAGAAATAAAGAAAAATATGCTGAGAGTCTCTTTTTACGTAGAGCTTGAAGCTATTGATTAATTCTGTTGGCATAAAAGTTAATTTTATAGATTAAATTTCAGAGAAACTCAGAATTTTTCCATTGCTTTGTTTACTTTTATATATAATCAATATAGAAAATATACGAAAATATGTTTATAACACCCATCCATGTCCCAGCGTAGTCTGCCTTAATCATTTATTTAGCAACAGAAGAAGCTAATTATTTATGTGTATATATAGAGAAATATATATGTATATATGTACATATAGCACAGATCAATTATGGGTGTAGGTACTTTAGATTTTATGCGACTTCTAATAACATATTGATAGTAACAGCGAATTAATAAATTTTTAAGCAAAGTAAAATGAAGCAATAAAAAGCTCAAGGTGCTCACTAATATTGTTTAGTATTATATATTCTTTCTTAACTTGTTTTTTAATTCTCTCTCTCTCTCTCTCTCTCTCTCTCTCTCTCTCTCTCTCTTATTATAATATATTTTTAATATTTCAAAAAGAGATGGTTCTTCATTTTATTAAGAACATTTTTCACGGAATTATTATAGATTATTTCATCCAGTAATTTACGTGATAAATTTTAGAAGTTAATCTAAGAGTTCATCATAATTTAAAAATTCGAAAAATAATTATTTATAAAATTTAATATCTTTGACAGATATTGATGGACAGTAATGTTAACAAAATAATATTTTCTTTTAAAATGATAAAAAGATAATATTTCAGTTATATTACTTTTATCAATATTATCATTTACCAAATTATTGTTAAGAACAAATCTTAATTATACATCTGAAATCTTTACATTAAGTCTTCTTCAAAACTTTTAATAACCTGATAGACTTCTCTCTTTGGCTATTAACGAATTAAAAGAAATAAGTATGTTTTATTGCAATTAGAAATACAACTGGCAATATAGCTTTCTTGTCCATTTCTTTAGTTAACAAGATCGAAATTTTATTCAGTGCGTCTGAGTGCACTTAGGACGGGTCAGAAAGTCATGATTAATCATTTGTTCTTGCTAATTTCGATACGACTACAACAGCCGAGAAAAAAAGCTTTCAATTCCGTTGCATTAATTTTTCCTTGCGTCGCGCTACAACATCATTCAGAATAAAATTTCCGCACAAATATTTCCGCGGATTAGCCAAAGAAAACACTCTCGCAATTTTGCAACGACCTCTGAATGCAATTTCGCTGCTCATGACTGCAGCTGCAATTTCAAATGAGCGCGATTCCCCAATGATTTCCGGAATTGCGCACGATCGCGATCTTCCTTCCGTCTTCTCTTTATAAGATAGTCGGAAGAAAGATTTTTTTAAATTCCTTCTATGAAGATGGATTTATTTTGAAGATTGCACTTTTTGTGCACAACTTGTTACGCCCGGTCATTTACAGTGAAGGTCATCGCCCATCCGGACAATTCCACCAGCTTCGAGGTGATTGAGTCGCAGTTGGAAAATCCGCTGATCGATGCCAAGCATCGGGATCTGCTCAATATGAAGCCGATGCCCTTTCCAGTTGGTCATCATCATCGCAGTCATCATAAGAGGAATCAAACGGATGATTTCGAACGTGAGTCTCTTATCACAATCATAATTTTATTCCAAATTAAAAGGATTTATTATCGAAAATATACATCAAAAATATTCTTTACATGTGTCTTTCTTGCGCAGTGAACAAAGGCTACTGATTTAATCCGATTTTATATGCAAATAAATAAATAAATCAGTCAAACAATTTTTCGATAATAAAATACCGCGATATTAAGAATATATTGGTTATGTGTTTATATGTTTTTTTATTGTATTTGGTAAACATAAATGTAAGAATATGTAACAACGATTTTAATATCAAATTTTATGATATATTTACTTATTAAATATGCATTACGATTAGAAAAGTCAACTTATTTAAATTGTTTCGCTCACCATTGCCGTGAAAATCTTATGCAACGTGATGCGTAATAGCGGAATTGTCAGCTATCGCTTTCTTCAATATTCCAGCACGAATTGCAAGCACAATCGGCGCAAGTAATAAGGCGCCTGATGCGTGATCATAAATTTTTCTTCTGACTAATTGTAAGACCTTTATTGCCGAAGTCAGCAGATTATGTCCAAAATGTCGTGATGTCGTTGATGTGTATCATGGAAAATTCCATTTGTTTTAATGTACCGCGCAAATGTATATTTTCCTGCAAACTGCCCGCGATGGCACCCTGTCGACGGATAGTCAAGTTTTGCGCGAGAAAAAATCAGGGAAAAAGGGGTGCATGAGACTCTTTTTATGCATGCGACTTTCGTCGTACATTATGCGATGCGGTAATTGTCATAATGTTTCGACGAACGATAGTAAAATATTTTGTGGATTATCATATTGCAAACGCTTCGTCTTTCGACTTCACAACGCGCGATGATTAGATTACTTTTATATGAAAAGACCCATTTATATCTAGATTTAATTATTACAAGTTATAAACATTTGGATACTCTTATGTGATTTACGTGGACTAGAAAAAATCTTTAAAATAAACTATTGTTTATTTTGTAGATTTTTCTTTGATATTTTTATATACTGAAAAGTGAATTTAAAATAGGAAAAAGTTATATACTTTTCTTCACAGGAAAAAGAGGAAGATCCAAAAATTGGTTGTTATTCATCCGAGAGATGAATGTGATACGATAAACATTTCCGATGCGAATCTGTTTATATACTGCAGATAGGAAAAGGATACAGGGAGAGAGTTTATAGTATTACACGCTAAAAACAATATAGATTTCGGAAAATTCATGGGAATATCTCGCTGAAAATATTAATTACACAGCGGTCTGGTAAATCTTCGCGTGTCCGAAATAATTTTTCGTATTTCGGAGAGGAAAAAAGCACGTCCGCTTCAATATATATCGAATAGTGATAACCAATTACAATAAAAATGCTTCCCAGTGAGCCGATGCAACACGGTGAAATGAAATTCATTAGTTTCCGTGCAACAAATATATTTCCGCATGCAAGTTTATTATACGCCGAATAAATAAATTGCTTCACTTGATATTGCGATACCCGTGAAATCTGATTTTTCATATATTTTTATCTTTCTAATAGAAAGTATTTTATATCTAATATTTCTGTTTATATACATATAACCATACTTACATAATCCATATCAACAAAATTATAATTATGCAGAATATTTTATAAGAAAATTATATAAAGATATATAAATAGCGGTTTTTTAAATTTTATATACTTCGATATAATTAAAGAGAGGAAATTATATAAATATATGAGATATGACTATTTTCACGAAACTTATAAATATAAGAAATTTGTAGAAATTATATATAGACGTTTATAAGAATAAAAATATGATATCAACAATTAATAATTCAAGATTAGTCAAGATAAATGATAGAGCGGGCAAATAATAGGAATTAATCTTCGGACTATTTTGACGATCACGATTTTCCGTCGACGAGATGAAAGAGCGGACGATCGATCGCATCTCTGCGTAATATCTCGCGAAGATATCACTTCAACGAGTAAGATTTATCGCGGCGAAAGTTTAATTTAATTTCAACTCTCTCTCCGGTTGCTCTCATTTCCTGCCTCTCCTCGTATCTCTCTTGCGCGTCTGCATATTATTTCTCGAGCCGCCGGATTTGGAACTTTAATCCGCCATCGTGCCCAAGATTTGCCCAAGTTTTCGTCGTATTCGATATTACACGACGGTTTTACATCGATCGCCGTTTCCCGGATTCGAGAGAAACGCGCCCGGACGAACAAATGTGCTTACTCGATCTCTTGCTTATCGTTGATTAAGAGGAACAGAGTCTACTAAGAGGCAAATTTTGTCATTACTCGCAATTTCTAAATGTTTTTTTTTAATTATTTACATAAGAACTATTTCTTCGCATTTAATCTGTATCGAATAAAATGAAATTCTGAAACACAACTCTCTAGGGTGACTTTATTATGAGAACGTCAAAGTATTTTCATTCAATTTATTATTTTCTTTTATTTGCAAATTTTTAACATCAAAAAATTTAATTAAATTTAATTTATTTTTAGCCATTTTGTTTTAAATTTCAAAAGGGTGATAAAAATTTTATTGGCAATTGATGATAGTTTTAATAATTCCAATCTCTTCTATCAATTTTTCCACATTCTATGTGACAGCTCTCAAAGCTGTGCTTTAAAATGGATAAAAATTTGTTTTTTTATTATTTCTCTGCCTTAGGACATTATTAAAAATTCGTAAAAACTTATTGAAAAAATTAGCAGCATTTGGAATACCTTAAATTGATCTTCAATAAATATCAGCACATAAGTTTATACGTTGTAATTAGAATAGTGCGTTTTTTCATTTAGCCTCGCCAATAATGATTTTATGCCTGTATATGTCGTGTTTATTTATTTGTACATCGCCGTGCTCAAGGGAATGACAAACGTGAAAAAAGAATAAAAAGAGGAATACCAAAAACATGAACGCGCTCGTATTCAGATTGACTCATTGAAATTCTACCATGGCAATTAATACTGCGAAAAACGAGCAACAATTAAAATTGTATCCAACAATCGCACGTTGTGAATTTTTTGTTCGTCGATTACAAACTAACTAGTTTTTCATTGATTAATTAATCTCGCAATATAATCCATCGCTAATGTTTTAACATATAATCACGAATGCACTGAAGAGGCCAGAAGAAAATTAATTATGAAATAAAAGTGAGAAGTAAGACTAACGACTAGTTAATCTTTTATGTTTCAATCAATTGCATTGACTTTTTTTTGCAAAAGTGCTATCAGATATACCAAATAATTTCGAAATTGTTGCTTTGCAAAATCCAATTTTTATTTTGTTAATAAATATTTGTTGAAATAATGATATTTTGTTATGTCATCATAGTTTCTTTTCTCTAGTTTTATTAAAAACAGTTTTATTAAAATAAAATAAAAAATTTGATAAATATGAAAATACTATTTCAAAGCCAAAAATATTAATAAAGTTTCTCTTGCAGTTGTAAAATTGAAACTAATCCTTTGACTATCGAAATAACAAATGTCATGATTTGCTGGGAACGACATAGATAATTCATTTTAATTAATAATCAATTGAATTAAGCTATGGGATGAGAATACAATGAACGCAAAGTGAAATATCTAAATTTTCCTTATTGGTTAACATAATATCAGAATGTTGAAAGATTTTTTGCTTGACTTCGCGCTATGACTAATCATGAATAACACCGCGATTAGCCGGCGTTTTTGGCACCGGCGTGGATCTTGTTTCTCCGCAATTATTGCTGTAACTAATTGCCCGCGCGGCCAATTAACGTCAAATATGGGAAATGCAATTGCGATCGGGAAACGCCGCCCGCTCAGCGCTTTGCGCGCTTCTTTAACGCGATTTTCTCTCAATTACAGCTGCGCTAATTACTCGGTTGCCCGATCAATTACGGATATTCATTGCGGTTTGAAATATATATAAATAGCGGATAAAATCGAGGGACCGTTCTACAGGCTAATGATTAATTAGCACGTTCGCTCGCTCATCAGTTGTCACGTTTGATGGATTGTGTTAGCCGTTTTTTTATTTTACATATCAGAATAGCTTAGTTAGTCGTTTCATTAAAACTGGCTAAATATTATATTGTATACTTACTAAATATTATATTATGCAATTTAAAGTAATAGAATAGAAATAAAGTTTCCATTTGAACTTTCCTTGCAAAATGTTCCGTTTTTGTTTAATTGGCTATATTTATGCTTGTCTGAAGACTAATGATTAGGTTAATTAAATTAATAAAAATATAATCAATAAATTAAAATAAATTTAGAAAATCGCATATATTATATTATAAAATGTAATAAAATTTTATTCAATTGCTCAATTTAACTTCTGTGATAAAATGTGGTACCGTTGAAATATTTAATGGCGGATATAAAAATTACTCGCGCGAAATATCATTTTGAAAATAGCTGTAGTTTTATCGAGATATCCTCGTCACACCATCACCCGTTAAAATTACATTCACAGGTGACTTATCTCAGCAACTTATCTTATTTAATTTTTACAACGTACATTTAATATTAAACCCGGAAGCGAGCGCGTATGATGAGAGCTTCCCAACCAGCCGACATGGTTTGAATCACTCGTTAAAACGCATAGAATAACCACGAGGTAAATTTCGTGCTCGGTGAATTCATTCGCAGAGTTTGTTACAATGTTATAAATTTCAGCCGATTTCGTTCAGTTCAACATCGAAAATTCGCGAATGAATTAGCCGCTGCGAATAAGAATTAGCGGTTTTGGATTCCGCGAATGAATCTCGCGACGAGCGAGGAAATGAATTACCCTTGTGAATCTTGATCCTTTTAAAGAACCGCATTCAATCGTTAGTATTGCGTAAGGTCGGTATATTTCGGTACAGTTCAACGTCGCGCTGAATATGCAACGCGGACAGACAAGTCGCGAGAGTCGACGTTAAACTTGCAATTTCGTTAACCGGCTATTTGCATTCCCGTCAACTTTGCGATGCATGGCGACAAAAATCACGACCACGAACTTGCGAGATGCATTCACGACTCCGGTTATTTTTGAGTTAGTAATAGATGAAATCTAATGGAAGTCACAGGAACATGGAGCCAGATATAAACCGCAACCTGGGTTTTGCCGAGGTTCGGGGTGTCCTGACAGCTCCTGTCATGTTTCATCGTCCTACGCTTCTACGTGACGTGTCTGACTGATGGCGAAGTTTGCGGCTCATTTTATGAACCTTTATGAAAGTAAAACAGATTTGTTGATACCGTAAGAATCCTTCGTATGAATTTCTTCGCTTCAAGATAATAGACACAGGCATATTAATCAAATCAGTATCAATCAATCAGATTGTTTCATATTTTTGATAACAACTATGACAAGTATCAATTATTACTTAATTGTTTCCTTTATTAAATTTTCTATTATTATTCGTATAATTAACAAATTATAGAGCATTAGTTAAAATTTATTATACTATTCTAATGCGCGAAAGTATCACTTACAAAGTATCAAGTATCAAGAAAATATTAAAAATCGGCTCACAAAATATTATTGACGTCTTATTTAATTTGTACGCCACTTCAGGTTCTTTAGCCCATATTGAGAGAATCGTTTACTAAATAAGATTTTTCTCACTCAAAAAGAGACGAGAGAAAAAGCTGTGTGTTCGACACCGTTAGCCTAAGTGCTGTGCATAGAACAGGCATGTGTTTCACTCGTGGCGTTTTAGCCGTTTTCCATATTCCATGAGCAAATGATCTCGTTGGTTCGAGAGTCTAACGACTCGCCGAGCGAGTTTCTGCATCCGCGCACCTGTGTCACTGAAAAGGTCTTCACCTGACCGAGGAGCCGCGATATATCTTGGGACACGAAGGCAAGCTCGACATCGATCTCGGGAAGCCGGTGCGACATGAGTTCCAATTACTGCCGTTCGAAATTGCCCTTGTTCTTCTATGTGCTACGCGTCGATCGGATCCGAAATTTGCGATATCGATATTCCATCGGAAATGCTTAAAGTGCGTTACGATTTACGTCTCTGACAATCTTTAGAATTATTTCAATCCTGTCGGGTTTCGACATACATGATTTAACGTCTCTCTCTCTTACTCTTTTTAATTTTTATTAATCTGATATTGAGGAAGGGAAGAAAGAGATTATTAATTTTAGTTTAAATTTGTCATTAATAATTTAATATACTAAACTTATTTCAAAAGAATCTATTAATTAAAGTAATGTCAGTTCTAAAGCTGATGTATTTTGTATCTCAACTATCATGCTAATTTAAGAAAAGCATTTGATGGAACAATAATTTCTCTAAAAGTTTTTTATATAATATTAATATTTATACTTAATAATATACCTCCACCGCAATTACATAAAAATTAACTGCCTTTTATATAAAACTAGAAGAGGAGTATGGAAGGAGGCTATATAAAAACATGTATATATTGTTTTTATATAGCCTCCTCCTATACTCTTCTTATCCTTGTGCTTCTATTAAAACTTTACAAAACAGCTATCAGCATTTCTTTTTTTCATACCGAAACAAACACACACATACAGATAACCCACAAACGATTCAGGGGTGCGATTAAGGCCTCCTAAGGGATGCAGGGGGGGGGTTGGCGGCCGCTCGTTTGTCTTAATAAAGTGCGTCGAAGCCACGCTCTTCATGGTGGTTGACTTATGGCCAGTCATCTGGCGGGGCGGCTCTCCTCATGGGGAATCCTAGACCCTTTTTTCCCCTTCATGCCGAAAAGGTAGTCTCGTTCTCCCTTCCCGATATTCACGGGAACCCCCCCGCGATCGTTAACCCCGTCGCTGGAGTCCATCAATCGACGAGAGGATGTTGGTTAATGATGGCGATCATTCGTCATCGGGTAGATACCCATCCTTCGGACGGTCACTTGTCGAATTCGAATCTGTTACGAAACCAGAAATTTCCAACAGGGATTTCCACGACGGCTCATTGTTCGCGAAGATATTTCGTATCGCCATCTACTTTCTTGAAATTTATTGGAAATGCATATTCATTTAAAATCGACATAAATACATAATAAGCCCCGATAATATCTCTGAATTTAAACAAGTTTAATCTAAAGTTGGGGGTTTAATAATGTTGCATTTAAATGATGAGGAGAAATTGCCTGTTTGTTCTGATTTGGGTTCATAATTCTTACGGGACTGGAAATAACGAGAACGATAAGCATCGCTCTCCTCTACAATGCATCGACGCGCTCGGTGCGACGTTGATGATTTATCATTTATTTGTGTCCATCGGCAAGAAAAGTGGGTCTCCCCAGTGACTGTGTAAATAGTGCATTACGCGGATAGGAAACAGGTGGAACTCAGGCTACCATGTTTAACTATGCCGATGTCGATCTCTTTCAAGGAAGAGCGCTGCACACAACGCTCGATGCTGCGATCGATGGTGGAAGCTCGCGTTTCAATTTGTGCTGGAAGAACCTTCAACGTCGCGCGTAAAATAGTAGATATATCCATGATAAATGATGCTTTTCACAATTTATCAAATGCGGGCGCGCCTGATATACAATTGCATTATGTGGCGCTAATTGGAAAAGTTTCGCCGGTTATAATGAACATTTTACCTTGTTATTTTTATACGCATATTTGATCAATATAAATTTAAAGTAAGACATTAAATCACATTTGTCATCATGAGCCGAGACAAATTAGATCGTGCGAACTATCTTCTGCTCTTCTTTTAGATGTCAAGCTTACTTCTAACTCGTCACGCGGACTTTCCTCTTTTCAATTTGCTATAATGGAGAAACATTGAAAAAAGTATAATATAGTTGGATTTTATTTTCACGAACACCTTCCTTCCTTAAAATAAGAAAATATGATTTATCTCTTTGTTTTTCGCTCAACAAATTATACATACAAAAATCATATAAAATTTTCACATACAAAAAAATTACAGCTACACTGCAAATCCAAGCGTATTATTTCTGCACGGGTAAACATCTAAAAATGACACATTTGACTGAAGCTCTTTTCACATCTTTCTTGTCGTTTTAGATTGCGTCATTTAATACGTTTAAGCGTATTAAATTAAAAATTAACACGTTCAATTGTGTTAAATAACATGATTTAAAACGGCAACAAATATGTAAGAAGAACTTCAGCTAAAATAACACGCTTGGATTTGCAGTGTAAGGCTCAGCTTATTCTTAACACTTTGACTACCATGTCTGAGTGACATGTGAGTTTTCGCAAGGATTCTGTTACCCATTTGTAGGTGATTTTATTTATCCAGTTATTTATCCAGAATGATTTTACTAAATTTTTATAAAGACATTAAAAGAAAAACAATAAAATATTATTAGAATGACATACTAGATTTATTGAAAACAGAATCATTCATTTTTCTATTTTTCTGCGTATATCTATTTGTTTCAATCACAAAAAGGTCTACCATTTCGATTTGTGAGTGACAGTTTTATTTATTCCGTCTGAAATTATGTTATTAAATATTTAATAATATAAATATTATAATAATATTTCTAATTTTTTATATTTAATTTTTTATTTATATTTATTTTTGGGAATAATTTATTTTGTAATCTGACTCAACTTATTTTATAAACAGTCACACACTTCTCAACTTAAGCCTTCCAATGTTCATGCCGAAATCAGTTTGACAATCAAAGTGTTAATTATAAATGATTGGATCAGCACTTTCTGTCCACTGACACGTTGCTTTCGTTTCGCAGAAGTGGGCGTGGAACCATCGTCTTCCACATCAGACATCGACAAGATCCAACAGCCGGTGAAACTGATCCTGTCCAGCACGTGCCATCATGCTTATACATCCTGCAAGTAAGTTCGCAAGTTCTCGTTGTAACCGCGACCGATCATCGTAGACGAGATAAACTGCACATGGAATGTTTTTGTTTACTCAGAAACGATCCGGAATGCAAGAATCTGCTGGAACCCGTTCTGAACCACTGTGACTCGACGACGTGCGCGAGGAACGAGTGCATGGAAGCGTTGCAGCACTTCTACAAGACCGCCAATCACAAGCATTCCGTGGAAATTGCCTTCTGCCTCTGCAGGTTAATCGAATAGACACAATAACCTTTTCTCTAACTCTACTATTATTTATATTTCTGATATTTATTATTATGGATTTATTATTGTTTGGATTTATAGTTTGTACATTTTCAATTTCTTTTCTTTCCTTACATCTTCGTTTTATAGACTTATTCGAATCTTTTATATTTTCTTTTTTTTATGGCTACCACACATTGCCGCAAAATATACTTTACTGTTTGGAAAATTTACCGCATGTTTTTCGTGTCTCTCGCTAACAGCATTCTTTCCAGCTGTGTGTGTGTGTGTGTGTGTGTGTGTGTGTGTGTGTGTGTATGTGTGAAAGTTTTCTATCAACATAACTATACTGGAGCGATTGCCCGTTTCAGTTGTGTTCTGTCGGCGCTGAATGTTTAATTGGCCGTCTATTGTCGTGAGAAAGTCGCATTAAAATATTAACGCACGGCAGCTATACGGGCGACTGTGTCACGGCACAATGCGCGACGCAACGTGAATTAATAACGGATTATTGTAACGGGAGCGGCGCAGCTGCGAGCGCGAAATGACGAATCAACTGTCGGCGCCGTCGTAAATTAATTTGGAATTAATCGAAGGACGCGCGTTGTTACCTCGCGTTCTAATTACGCGCACGTTCGCGTCGGTGAAAAATTTTTCGAAATCCGGCGTATCGGGCAATTGAAACCGGAGCTCCGGATCGCTACGCGAAACAATGCGTGCCTCGCGATGCATATGCCGAGTAGTGCGCATTACATTGCATCCGGCCCATGCGCAGCCCAACCGACCGATATGCCGAAAAAGAAAATGCAAACGCGTTTAACTGACAGAAATGCCAGATCATGTTCTCGATGCATCCCCGATGCATTCAGTTGAAGGTAATAATAGGCACAATGCAGAATTGCAGGGATGAATAAAGAATAGAGGGAACGCGTGATTGCAATCGATTGTTCTCACTAGTGCATTATGAAAATTTTAAACTAAGTTGACGTAACGATAAGCCAATTTTTCCTGTGCATCAGTATCTTACTGCAGATGTGTGTGTGTGTGTGTGTCTTTGACATTCTTTATACTATATGGAAAGAAAACTTTCCGTAATATGCCTATGGTTGTGCGATCAAAAGATAGAGATATTAGTAAATTAAATGTATCTTTTACTATATTTTTTTATTTTTAAATCAAAATAGAGAATTTAATCTGCCCTAGTACTAATAAATTTTTAACGCGGCCATAGAGTTAAGGATTGGGAAACAAACCGCTTCTAGAACATAATTAATACACGAGAGAATCATGAGATGAGAAACATGCGGTGGGACGGAGTTAATTTACATTAACATGTACAACTTTGCATAAGAGTAATCAAAGACTTTAGTATAATCCCCCGGCCCGAGGAAATGAGGGAATGACGGGATTACTAAATTATCTTCTTAGATATTAAACAATGTTACAATCCTTGTTTTTTATAACGTAAAGTATTTGTTGACGAAATCTTATCTTATCTTACGATAACTGCGAATTCTTTTGCAAAATATTTCGCAGAAATTGTACACGCAAATTTTTCCAAATTTGAACAAATATCAAGCAAAAGAAGAAACTGAGATCTCTCAATGACAACTTCGACAAAATCCTCGAAGCAACCCTAATATTCCTCTCGCGTGAAAGGCTCGTATTTTTTAACGAGGCTCCTTTAACTTTTAAGTGGCTTTTGGTCGCGAAACAATGCGGAAACTTTCCGCTTTTGCGTCGCATCTTACTTTTATCCCGCGAATCCTCGTGGCAGTTTTTTTCATAGACTCGTCTTTTTGTCTGTCTCGAAATAAGAACTGAACGACCGAATAGGAAAACACAGGCTAAATAAAATACGCGTCTGATTAATACGCTCGAACGAACGATGCGTGCTACGTGAGCTCCATTTTGCCAACTATGCTATAATTAATCGCGTCGATATTGTCATTTCGCGATGAAGTACTAAATACTACTTATTATTATTATTAGATTGCACTAATCAAGAAATTATAATAATCAAGAAATAAAACATGAATTAAATGCTTCACTCTTGTCATTTCTGTATCATGTTTCAATGCAAAAATTGTTTAGAAGATCTTTTAATAAAAGAAGCTAAAAATTATATTGTTAAAGATATATATATAATTATTATATAATTATATATATATTACTATAAAAAATCACTTATATTTTTAATTGTTATAACAACTTCGTTTTATTATGATGCTCGCCTGATTAGATGAAAATAAATAAATAAATTTTTATTTATATTATATAATGCGAACTTTGTGTTAAAATATTTTTCTTTTAATACAGATTGTTTTTTATTTCTGGTAATATTTTCTTTTTATTTCTACTGTTTTTATTGGAGTCGCAACTTTGTTAGCGTATTTTTTGTGTATAAACCACAGCGCGCTTTAAAGAATTCCCTAATAGTAATTTCCTGAATCTTATTATATACCCGTCTATGTTTCTTGTGTGCAGGAAAACGGACAGCAAAAAGGACGAGTGCATAGTGGCGCAAGAGAAAATGCATCCAACTTGCGCACTGCGCATAGACGGTGCCGAAATGCCAACGTGTCACAGCCTGGCCGAGACTTGCAAAGAGAACAGGAGTTGCAGGTGAGGCAGTGCGTCATATTCACGTTTTTGAAAATTTGCATGTTTCTCCATGAATTGTCCGTACACAACGGATCGTGCGCAAATGTAGAAACGTAAAGCGAAGTGTGTGAAAAGAAAATGTTTGGGAACGAGTAGCGTGTTTGGCCGAAACAGATACGTACATGCATGTACATGTTCCAAAAACAAACATTTCTAATATTGATAGATATAAGGAACAACGATGTTTCCAACGTCACCATTTTACCGTAATTGTAACTGATTATGAACTAAAGGTTTTCAGCAAAAATATAGGAATAAGTTTTAAATCGCCAGCAAACCATTAAAACAACTGGTTGTGATGATTGATTATATCGACCCAGCTGGCCAAGTTTATTAATATTTAATTCGACGTTTCGGCCATGGGTTTTGGCCCTTCTCAAGTTTTCAGCTAATTTTAATTAGGTTTACTGCCTTAATAAAAATTGTATTTCTTAATAAAAGTTTTATTGAACACGGTAAAATCTCCATGAGAGATAAAATAGTTTTCTCAGCATTTAAGCGGATTCATTTAAAGCGACACTCATGTACACTCATGTACATTGCCGTATATAGGAAATCTGGAAGGTAAAGGACGCATCGTTTCATCCCTCATAGTCACACAGGTCCTGCAGGACGGACGTCCTCGTGGCTAAGGAAATATTGCATTAGCGCGCGTATAAATCTTGTTGAATCGCGATTTAACTTTAAAATTGAAAAAGTTCCGGCGGAACTGCGAGAAAAAATAAGGGACGACGTGTTTGCGGTGTTTAATCGGGTGCTTCTCTGGTTTACTCAGTGAGATAAGATTGCGTCGTTCTAATTGGACATTATTATTTACGTGTCAATTTTGTTCTCGTTCCGTCACACGGTGGTCGTCGCTCGCCGCGAAAAATCCAACAAAAAATTGCGAGGACAAAGATAAAAAAGACATCGCTTCATGCGAAGCAGTTTATTTTTTAGAACGGTGACTTCTCACGGAAGACACATTGGGATTTAACAATTTGACCGAGAGTAGTTGTCTCGCGACAGTACAAGCCAAAAGTATACTCTAAGTCAACGACTACCTACCGCTACCTACGGTTACAGGCTGAAAACTTTTTGGTAATTCTATCCCTCTCACGCAAAACAAAGCGCCGCGCGCCTTTCGGCGGCCACCAAATCACTCCTCTACGCCACATAATCGTGAAATTCGAGATCTTTTTAGTATATTGTATTTCTAAAACTAAACGGTCAATAATTTTGTTTTTTTTTATTAGTATTCCCCTAAAGTGTCTTTCTATTATACAGGGTGTCCCGTAAAGACCGGATCAACGCTTAAGAGTAGATTCCTGAGGTTATTTAAAGACGATTTTTCCTCAACGAAAATGTCGAGGGAGGTCATCATTTTTTTGCAAGCTCTCAATTTTTGCTATCATATATCTTTGTAACTAAGCTTTAAATTAAAATTCTATTAAATTAAACTTGACCTGAAATTAACTGAAGAATTTAGTTTTGTTAATATTTTAATTCCATAAAGCTTAGTTTGCAAAAAGCCTTTCATTTTCAATCACTTATAACTCGAAAATTATTGGTGCCTTGACATTTTCGTTGAGGAAAAATCGTCTCCAAATAACCTCAGGAATCTACCCTTAAGCCCGGTCTTTACAGGACACTCGGTATATTCGTTTTTCATCACTGTGTTATGGTTCGTTCTAATTGTAAAAATTCAAAAAACGAGATTTTCATACGCTTGTATGCGAAATGGCACCAAGAAAATAAAAAAACTCCAACTCGTTCACCCGGAATCGCGGCAAGAAGAAAGCAGTGCGTGAATCGCGCGGTTGCCTTCAAATATAAATATCTCCTTTAATTATTAATATTTTTTGAATTTTCAAAGCTTGTTTTGTTTATCAAGAATGCATTAAAAAACTCGCAAAAAAGAAAATTTGTATATGTCTATTCGTTCGTCCACAACCGTCATTTGAATCTCACGCAGTTTTCGGCCGTTGAAACCTATCTGGTCCTCTTAAGGGAGTTGTCGAGTAAATCAAGTTGTGTCAGAGTTGCTTGAAATTTTGACTATAAATTCATTATATCATTATCTACAAACAGTTAAAATTTCAGGCACCTTAGCCATACAGAACTCGAGATATAAATCTTTAAAGTTTTCACTTTTAACACGTATTCCCTATACTGAGGTGCCGTGAAAGTGACGTTTCGAGTTATTGTAAAAAAACGCTCTGTCAGATTTGTAAAAAAAAACTAATATATGACTCAGAATGCTATTAAGGGAAAAGTGCAATTTTTGATAGCGATTATCTCGTGTTCGGGACGGTCAATAATTTTTAAATTGCACAAACGTGTAGATATCATATTTATATTGACATACAGTTAAATTTTCAAATATTTCTTGTGAATTGTGATTCACGAGACAACTACCTTAAACGTCGTGTATAAAGTTACATGAAAATTCTGTTCTTACATCTTACGTAATGTGATATATGAATTAATCAACGGAGAACAAAGGTAGACCACATAATTAATACTTACAACCGCATAATTAATACTTACACATTGATATCGGCAATTGGATTTAAAAAATAGGAGCAATATGTTCACAAAGATTGATTAAATAATTTATTATAATAATTTATTTGTTAATTAAGGTAAGAGTATTGAGACATTTGATAGGGAGTTTGGGACATTTAATAAAATATTTAATGTCTTAAAGCCTAATGGACTACATGAATGTCAATTAATGTTATTTCTAGTTGATTGAATTTGCTCTCTCTCTTCCCCCCCCTCTCTCTCTGTGTGTGTCTCTCTCTCTCTACAAAAAATATTTCTTATTATTGGTCATAAAATGCTATTTATTTTTTTCTTCAATTTAAGAACATTATCAACAGGTTTCATTATTTTTTTAAATGAAGTATATACCATGTATTGAGATATTAATAAATTATCATTTTTTGTACAACAGAAATTGTATTAAACGATTTGCTCGTCATTGTATATATATCTTTTTTATTAAGATCTGATGATTTACAGTTTGTTGGACATATCGTTTTAATGTTACGGCATATCGATGGACTGATTAATCTGCTATTATTGGCACATGATATGAAAAACGCAGTTTAGAATTGAGTAAATTGAGATAGAGATCAGTTAAAAATTTTATCAATCAAGTACTTATAACGCATATGTTATAATATTTATACGAAATGTTACATAGTATTGTATTGTATAAACATATATTATATAATCCTACGGTTTTTAACAAATTCCATGTACACTTCAATTGGCGGGTTGTTCTTTAATGAATCGGGTGTGTTTAATACGAATACGACCCCAAAAATAGTCACGACAGGTTTTTAAATAAATAGGGATTGAAACTCCAAAAATCCGTATTTTTAGCCATTTTCGAAAATTTATAACCCATGAACCCGACGTGCTGGACACTTCGAAAAGGTCTCAGAAATTTACCTTCAATTTTGATGGGTGGAAGATAAATTTGTCCTGTTTTGTGCTATAATTGCGTAACAGAATTTTATTCCCCTCTAAGGGTGATTTCCACGAAGTTGTACATGAATATTTTATTTTCTTAAAATTAAGACCAAAGTTTAAGCTTTAATTTGAGACCTTTTCGAAATCGACCTTTTCCAGCATGTCGAGTTTATGCGTTATAAATTTTCGAAAATGGCTAAAAATATGGTTTCTTGCAGTTTCAACTCCAATTTATTTAAAAACCTGACATGATGAACTATTTTGGGTGTCAAATTCGTATTCAGCGCACCCGATTTACTAAAGAACGATCTTCCAATCCAAATATACAAAATCCTGTTACACAGTGTAATGATTATATTAAAAAGTAATGTTTTTTTTGTAGAATTTTAGTTGAGAATTAAAATACGTAAGAATTTTTATTTTATTTTAACGCATAAAAAACATTAATCAATCTTTTAATCATTGGAATTGTTTGTGAATTTTATATTTATTTAATATTTTGTACGGTTTTCGGACATTATTGTGGATATGTCACAAATTGGTATGTAGTTATATTAACCGTTATTTAATGACAAAACATTAAACAACAGCAACAATTGAAATATTATGTAAGAGAGAGTAAAATACACTTCACCGTAATAAATACGTTTAAAAAAACAGTGTAGGTAATGGAGGATTAAAGTGGACGAAAAGGAGGGTACAATCGTGAGCGATGGAACGTGTGCGTCGATCGATTAAATTAGAACATGCGTGCACGCACGCACATACGTATGCACGGTTCGATTCAGCGTTTTAATTGATTTATCGCCGAGGGCGAACGAATCCATTTTTAATTCTGCCATTTAGAGGTATCTACAGGCGACATGGAAACGAGCAATTGCTGCGTGCCATAGATGCACGCTTTGAGTTTCGGATGCGTTTCCGCGCTACGAAGTGTCTCTATAACATTTATTTAATTGCTTTCCGTAATGGTTCCTTGAAATATATCTATTCATTTTTATCGTGACAGTTGCTTCTAAGCAAATTGCAAAACTTGCAATTAACAGAATTAGCGCAATGCGCTAAGAATCATAATCAATTAATTATTGATTAAATTATTAATAATCTTTTTCTAAGTTTATATGTTTTATACCAGTTAATTATTGCTACAGATTGTCATTTTTTTTATTGATTTATTTTTTATTTATAATTTCCATTTGATATAGTTTGTTAACTTTCGACACAATAAATATAATAATAACTCCCTATAATTAAACGACTGATGCAAAGCTTATTTAAAGTTATGTCAAGAATAAAATTTTTGTTACATTTATATGTCGTAATACAACTTTTACAATATGTACATTGTATATACGTTTATCCGTTTACTATTTATTTAACATGAACCTTCGTTAAAAATATCGCTAATGAACCTCAGTGCTTTTCGAATTTAGACATCTGTTTGATTAATTTAACGATTCTATCGTTACTTTTATTTTAAATAAAAATAAAAGTACGTTTAATTTCTAACACGATAAATACACAAACCTAGTTTATTAGTAATGATCTTATTGAGAAAGCGTGATTGACAAAACTCGGAATGGAAATGCAGTTTCCAATTTTGCATGTCTCTAAAGAGTGACCGCAAATGCCCATAGATTATGTTCCCCAATTTTTCACACTCGAATTTGTGGTCATGTTTAGCAATGGGTCCGAGAAAATGGGTCCTAAAGGTCAGCAGACGGCACCATTAATCCTTGAAAAATGTGTGACTCAAAAGATTTTTCTCAGGAACAGGAAGAAGATACACTTTGGCACCTACATATTTGTAATCAGCTTAACAAGATCTTTCATTTGATGCTAAACATGACCACAAATTCGAGTGTGAAAAATTGGGGAACATCTTGCGGTCACTCTTTAATTATAAGAAATAAAATGAATTTGGATTAAAAATAAACGATGCTTCTATTTATTATTTAGAATATTAAACATTATACTATTTAACACATTTCCTTGTATTTTTGAAAAATTAAACGTATATATAATATGGAAAAAGGTAATTTCTTTATTTATGTTCAAACATGAACAAAAAATTTACAAAAAGATAATTTTTTGTACTAGATTGTGCATATTCTGACTCTGAATCACTATGCAAATTGTTGTTATTTAAAATTATATATTCTGAAATGCTTCTGTAGAAACAATGCTCATATTGTATCATGAGTATATATATTCATTGACCATATCAATTGTCATACCAATATAGTCCCTATGGTCAACAAGAACACCCAGCGATTGGCCATTATTGCAATATTAGTCCCTTCGATCATCTAATATGTCACCATTGACCACACAGATTCGATTCAATGAGTGTTAGAACATCACTTACAGTTATTGATGCCAAAGATATTTTTGGATACCTTTTTAATTAAAGTAATAATTTCCCTCGAAAATCAGTCAATTTGTCAATTAAGTCAATTTTACGTTTAATAATTTGTCAAAGCGTCATTTATACTTATAGCTGATTACTGACGTTCTAATAGAACGTCCAGAATTATATGGACATCAGTCTCACCGGTATGTTTATTTTTAGAAGAAATAAATCTACTTTTTGGCATTAGTATAAATTAATTTTTTTTAATGTGGATGTGAATATATATTATTCTAATTATATTTGGAAAATTATTATTATATATATAATAATTTTCTAAATGTAATTGAATACGTATTATACGTATATCAATGATTGTTGAACATCGATTTCTTTGCGCCGGTTATAAGTAGCATTCGACATGTCAGTTTTGAAATAATTTCAAGCATTAAAAATCTTTAATTTATCTGCCAAAGTAAATTTTAATATCGAGAATTTTCGTTCCCCTCATAACAGTCGCTCAAAATTTTATTGATCGTCTATGTATTAATATAACACACAAGAATTAATATCTGGATATTTTTATTTTTCTAGACTTAGACTTGAGTATTACGAACAGAGTTGCGCGGCCGACAGCGTGACGAAAAAATGTGCCGGACCAACCTCAGAATGCAGAAAAGCGATGCTGGGCATCCTGGGCACTGAACTTCATACTAATTGCGCTTGTAAGGGCACCGAGATCCACCAGTTATACGGCTGTATGGGTTGGCAGCGGCTTCTCTGGGTGAATCCTTGCGTAGGTAAGCGGAAAATTCTGGAGCATTCATTACTCGCGTTAAAGCCTCAGTAGCAACAATTTAGATTAAGGAAGCCAAGCTTAGAGATTCACTATTCTCTGACAGATAATAGATACAGGCAAGGAAAGTTGACTTAATATATATATTTATAGATATATCTAAGATAGATGTATGCAAGGTTGTGAAAATACAATAAAAGTGTTTTTATCGTATTTTCGCAACCTTGAATTTTACAAAACTCGCATACATCTATCTTAGATATATCCATAAATATATATTTTAAGTAAACTTTCCCTGCCTGTAAAAATACTTTTATCGTATTTTCACAACCTTATACGATAAAGCAAACTAACATTATTGGATACTTTTTTTCTATTCTTAAAATGAAGAATAATAAATAACTATTATTCTTTAAAACAATTAACCTACTTTAACCCACAAGGTACACACTTTTAAGTGAGTTATTTAAAAACACGGTAATCTCAAATCGATATCGAATCATCCGGATTAAATAAAAATAATTGCAAGCCGCACACTGTCTGGTATTGGAATGTTAATTAATATAGACTGATAATATACTGTTTCAATGT
Source organism: Aphaenogaster ashmeadi (assembly GCA_003063805.1). NCBI lineage: Eukaryota > Metazoa > Arthropoda > Insecta > Hymenoptera > Formicidae > Aphaenogaster > Aphaenogaster ashmeadi. Next base: position 43,651 of record NJRQ01000208.1, on the reverse strand, counting down.
TTGATCGGTCTTCGCAAATGTTTATCTCACACGAAATATTCTCTATCAGTGTGAAAAACGACGTGACGATATTCCGTTCTTCATTAAACGGCATTTTGCAATGAATATATTTCGCATTTATTCATTGCATATAAAGAATGTATTTATCATGATTTACTGCAAGAATGAATTGCCATGTGAACCATATAAAATATAAAATGATAGAATATGAATCCATTATATTAATATTAAACTATTCTTTATTAAGTTTGAGAGAATTCGATTTTTTCTTAAAAAATTTAAATTAAAACTAAGATTTGATATAAGTTGTTTCTGATATCGAAAATTGGAAGAATACATTAAATTACTTAAAAACTAATTAATAGGAATTTATCTTTTAACTAATATTGTTTTAACTTGATTTTACAATTAAATTCAACTTCTAATTTATTAAAACATTTAACAATAATAAGCTGAAAGATTACAAAAATTCAACTGGAAAATTGTTAAAGTATTATACTTACCCGTGCTAATTTCTATTCTGCTGGGTCACCGTATATACATATAAACATTACAGCGCATAATTAACATGGAACAGACAAAGCTCTATGAAGCTTTGCCGATGCGCTCGGCATGATGCACTTCTAAAACGCAGTAGGAGATGCAATTTCTTCGTATCTAAATGACTTATCTACCGACTGAATGCAGTCCATTGCATTCGCCATGCTTTACAACTCGACGGGGTCGAGAAGGATCGATAAGAACCAACCTGTGTCGTTTGTTCGACCGGTGTAATTGCAATTCTGCGCCTGGCATCGCCATGTAGCTGCATAGATCGCCACGTCGCAAATCTTGTCTTTTCCGCGGCTGCATATTCTTTTTTAGATTGCTCCAGATACGAGGAATTGTATAATTAATCGTTTAAAATACATTTTTAATGATGAATATGGAAAGTAAAACTAATATTAAAGAAAAAAGTTATTTTCTATTTATAATTTGACATTTAAGGAACGATTTGTAATTAAATCCTTAAGATGTTGTTACAGATATTATTGGCAAGTTCTAAGCACGATTTAATTTTCAAAAAGGAAAAATAGAACAAATATAAATATAAGAATAGGTGATTCTCAAATGTCGGTCTGCGGCGGATCTTGGTGCCTTATAATAATTTTTGTGAATTTCCTGCTTATGCGAATCGCGCGCCACATATTCGTCGGTCTTGAAACACAATCCTTACATGAAGCCGGAATAATTAATTCACATATTAAATTGACGAGCAATTTAATAATGTTGATGCTAAGCATCTATAAGATCTGCCCTTCCCCTAAAAAATTATAAAGAAAACTTTGAAAAAATAGAAAACCAGCGGTTTATAAATGTTGATAAATATAATCTATTTCGCGGAAATAAAAGTTGCAGGTCGCCGCTGCAGCTCGTAAAATATTATTACGCGCATCTTACGTTCCCTATTATTGCTGTACGCGTCCCGCGAGAGGAGAAGCGCGCGGTGCCCCTTGAAAGTGTAATCACCCCGGAGCCCCTCGGTACCTGAAATATTTCGCAGCAGCTGCGCCGCCGGCGATACGGGACCGGGCGACTTTCCCGATACTTTCATACTTCCGCGTCGGATGACTACACGTGTACATTCAACTGCAATTTTACAGGCTCTCCGTTCGGCACTTTATATTGCTTAGCGGTTGTTATTTGCGGCTACACGTCCGTTTTCTGGCGCGCAGCGCGAGAGAGCACGTGAGAGAGAGAGAAAGTATTAAGCTGAAGTTATTCCGAGGCGACGATGCCGATTCGAGTCAGCAGTTTTTCGTGCTTATTATTGTGCCGTGAAATGTTGTAAGTTATGACAGAAAGTGAAAGCACATCCCAGCACGGGTAATCATAAAACATAGACCTGTAAATAATTTTCCGTAAAGTATTTCTGCGAAGTTCTGCAAAAGTAGTCGCGAAATAATAAATGTTACGATAAAAAGGAAAAATACAATATTTCGCAAATTTGAGTTCAGAGTCGTATGCTGCCTATTCCGATCTTTATATGCAAAGTTCTAAAATACAAAATCCAAAACGAATTTCCACTATTCCTGCCGCCTTCCGATATAATTCTTAATCGGTTACGTTTCTTAATTCGCATCGTTTCGAGGATGTTGTCGGTGATTACAGTGGAATCGCAGAAGGACTACCACGCGCGTAGGAAACACCATCATTCGCGAACGACGACAGCAAAGACAACGACAACGGCGGCGGCCGTCGCGTCAACGACGAGATCGCCGACGAGCACGACGGCGACCACCGCGGTCGAACAAGTGGAAGATAATCAAATACCGGAAGTGACGAGGTGGCCGACCACCGAACCCACGGAAACTTGGGAAATCACAACCACCACTATAAGCACCACTCCGAGCACCACCACAACCACCACGCCGACACCACGTGAGTTTAAACGCGCTTAATGATTATTAGTTTCCTACATAATAATTGACCTGATTCTCTCGGATTATATCGAGCGCTCTGTTGGCAAATTTTAATTACTAATTGCTTTTTCAATTCGATTTTTAGGAGTACGAAAATATTGAACATTAAAACGACAAGGCCAATAAACGAGCAAAATTGTTCTGGATGTTATTTTTAATAAATATATTTTCTTAGTTAATAGATAAAGTAAGAACGACGTTTCGACCTTACTGGGTTCTCCTCAGCCGTTCAACATACATTAAAACATTAAAAATAGTTCAATATTTACATAAAAGACCGGTGAACATTTGTAGCGCAGTTCAAAAAATTGACAATAAATTATGTTCGTAACTGTCGGCATATTGCGGAATAAATTATATGGTTGTCACATTGTTAAAATCGGTTATAATTGTAACTAATTCTTCGTTATTTCGCGAGAATCCGTTGAGTCCGTTGTTAAAACGTGATTATTTCTGACCACGCATCACGTTTTAACAACGGACTCAACGGATTCTCGCGAAATAACGAAGAATTAGTTACAATTATAACCGATTTTAACAATGTGACAACCATATAATTTTATTCCGCAATATGCCGACAGTTACGAACATAATTTATTGTCAATTTTTTGAAACTGCGCTACAAATGTTCACCGGTCTTTTATGTAAATATTGAACTATTTTTAATGTTTTATATATGTATATAATGTATGTGTGTGTGTGTGTTGAATAGCTGAGGAGGACCCAGTAAGGTCGAAACGTCGTGTTCCGTTATTTTATCTATTAACTAAGAAAATATATTTATTAAAAATAACATCCAGAAAA
>NJRQ01000208.1:0-21271 GCA_003063805.1 Aphaenogaster ashmeadi | reverse complement strand
TATGAATTATTTTATTAACATTTATATATTTTCGGTTTGTAATTTTTCATATTTATTATTAAACATATGTACAAAATATATTGACATTTTTCGATGTTGGAAAATATTGATTATTGCAATGATAATGAGAAACTAATTATGAAATAAAGTTATATTTTAAATTTTTTATTATTTTAGAATATATTTACGCACACACAGAATACATACACACACACACACACACACACACACACACACACACACACACACACATATATATATATATATATATATATATATTCTATATGTAAAGACGGCCCTGTCATATGGCCGCTATCTTTTTCCCCCGTTAGAAGAATTTACTGTCAGGCCACGTTATTCTACTTTTTTTCCGGCGACTACTTTTTCGGCTCGTTTCATTTACTTTAAAAGTTTGTAGAAACTATCGCCACAGTGTGTTCACACGTACTTACCTACCTATCGCTCGTAACACGCTCAACAACGATGCGGACCGCTTTCGTGCCGATTGTTTTTTGGGATTAACGCGATTTCAGCTGTGGCTTCATTATGCAGGATGTCTTTTCAGATACTAAATTGGAACAAGACTCGGACGCAAGGCAATTTGCTGCAATTTCTTTTATTTCTCTTTGAAAGCATTGTTTGCGTGTTTACGGCACACATAGAGCTAGAATATTAAGAATAATTTTTAGCGCCTTGATAATTGATACGCGACGCACACATCATCACCCATCATAAGATATGTATGTAGTATTATTGAGAGACGAGGGTTCCCAAACACAAACTCTCATAAATGATATATGTATATCTCATTCTCAAATGAAAAATAAATATCAAGGTTTCTTATTTCTTCCTTTCTTTTAAATATTTTTTGTTTCTAAAATTTTTATTTTACCCGATCTTTTAACATTTTATGAATTAGTTATTTTATAGATACAAAGATATTTATCAAGTGACATGTGATCGTCCATGGACGAAGAGGCAAGTTACATTCGAGTATTCCGTAACTTGCGACGACCTTGATCGTTCGGCCGCGATCCTCGGTAAATCCTCTTAGTCGCGGACGCTTTCTTCGGCTAGAACACGGCAAAGCCGATAACGCTCATTATGCAAGTTTATACAAAATGCACGCGGTTCCGCGGCGCAACATACGCCACGTAGCTCATAATTGAACGTTACATCCTGAGTTTTGCGCTGTAATCCCAATATTCGACCATCAACATTAATATGTTGCAGACACTTACAGCGACCACGACAGCTTGTTTAATGCTTCTAATGTGACGGCGAATTAATCAAATGATTTACAATCCGCAATGCAGCTTGCTTATGCACTCACATACTTTATGACATCCGATTTTCTTTAAAGCAAAAATGTTAGTAAAAATTATATATGACATGTACCACTCGCTTTTTGAGGATTATTCCATTTCCTTTGACAATGTTTAATCGAACGAGTTCTATATGCTTTATAAGCGTATACACAAAAACATCGAATAAGCATATGTGACTCACGCTTCACATGTTATTTGTACATATATTAATTGGCATTGCATATGTGAAATTATCAGTTAAGTCAGTTAATAATCATTGAAGTCTTTGAAATGATTCTATTTGCGTATTGTATTATTAATAAAGATATTTTGTGTATTACACTTTTCATGATTATATGTTTTTTTATCATATCGAGTTTAATACATAAAAAAGTATTAAAGCATTTTTTATTATTAACAATAATTTGATAAAGAATTTATCGGTGAAATAAAACGATGGAACTTAAAACATCCTATATATATATTCAAAATATTAAGCAATTTTTTTATAACAATGTATCGTGTTTATTACATTGATTGCAATTAATTTCTTTGATGAAAGCAGTCATCGTTAAGATGACTGCTATCGAAAATATTGAAATTCAAGATAAAAATAAAATATTCAAAATGTATGAATAAATAAATGCCTGTATGTATATATGTTTGTGAAAGCTTTTCCTTGCATCTTAATAATTCATGACAGCTCGTACTCTGAATTGAGAGGGATAAAAAAAAAGAAAAAATAGAAGCCACTATCAGTATGAAATTACTCGTAAGTATTGATCGTAAACACTTCGCTTTGAGGGGAAGAGAACTTTCTCTATTTGTGTCACCGTAGGTTACTAGAAATATTGCAACGAATTACGGAGTTGTCGACAATTCGGCACTCACAAGCCACAGCAAATCCTCTTACACGCGACAGGTATTTTAACTCCTCGCTAGGCGAGTAGAAGAACCTCTAAATCGGATGACGATTAGCGTCGACGCGCGAGATTTAAGATCCGCCAAATCTGGCGATTACTCGAACGATCTCGCTCGCGGGAAGAGAGGAAGTAAGGTGGCATGAAGAAAGGGGGAGGCCAGCCGGGAGAACTGAAGTCGAGATTTGCACCCTCGAGCAAGGACAGACGCGGAAAAATGGCGAGATCGTTGGATAGTTGAAGACTCCGCTTGCTTCGATGAGATACACTGGGGATGAAATATGAACGGGGATCCCGTTAACGATGCATCCCCCGGCAAGAAAAGGGGACGAGCTCCTTAACGCGAGAGCGTCGGTGGGTTTTTTGGCGTACCAGCATTAGACGTTAAAGTGAAGTTGAACAGAATATATTTTCGTGTTCTAGGACTAAGAATTTCTCGGAATGCTATGCATATTTAGAAAGATATATAGTTACGGTCACGCAAAATTGCAAAAGACAATTAAGAAATATACACAACGAAAGTAATGTTAAATTATATAGAGCGAAGGCAATAGCTGTCCTTGTGTTGTGATAAGCCGCGTAATCTAAGAATTAATAAGTAATAATTGTTAAATATACATTTATAAATGTTAAATGATACAGTTGGAACGCAAAGTTTTCCTTCGCAAACTACTTTTGTTTCATAACTCTCCGGCGCGCAACCAAGAGAAAACTTGATATTCTTAAAGTTAAAGGATCCCGACGTTGCCTGCCGAAGGGAGGGCCCGCTATCGCTTTTCGCGAGCGTTATGCTCATTTGCATTGCGTGACGAGCCCGCTTTCCGTAAGCCTTTACGTGTTACAAAGCCGGTGTGCGTTGCATGTCGTTATTCTTTCTCTTCGAGTTCTTTTTTTTACACTTTCTCCTCCTTCCCTCCCTCCCTCGGTGACTCTACCCTTATCCGTCCTTATCCCGGCGGCTTTTGCTCGCGCTGCTCTTCGTCCCTTTCTTACTCCTTTCCCCTTACGTCCTAACGAGCAACGTCGAGCTTCTCAACGTCGTTATTGATTAAGTGGCCACGCGAAAGCGCGCCCGGATTCTTTAACGACGAAATTTTATTGGCGGCTGCCTCGCGATGGCAATTTTCCTCCTCTCGACGGCGACTCGGCGGCGAAAAACTATGAGGCACGAAACGCGGCATCGCATGATCGTGCGACGCACGGTATCGCCATTGTTAATGCCAAAAAATTCTGTCGCTACGCGAAATTTTATTACAATAAAAATTGCTTTATTATTCTGAAAAATTGTTATTTCCCGCACATTGTTTCACACTGGCAAATTAATAATCCAATAATATAATTACGTGGTATCATTTATAAAAAGAATCGTGATAAACTCAGAAATGAAAAAAGATATATGTTACTTTAGATTTAAAATATCTTTAAAAATAATATGAAATTTAAAAGATATATAGGGTGTTCGATTTAATCTGTCCGGCTTAATTACGTGGAATCGGATGTCTCAAATGAAAAAATTAAAACAGGAAAATAAATGAAGTAGCTCCTAGGCAATTTTCAGATGAGTCACGCAAATTTATAGAAACTCCCCTCTAGGGATCGAGGGGAGAAGGTTAAATTATTTTAATGGCAACCCCTTACAAGAATAACACTAATCGATATATAGGGCTCGAAAAGACAAATCCAACCATCTATATTTTTATATGTTTATCATGAAAATTACAACCGCAAGGAATTTTTAAAATAGCCTACGAAGAGTATCGATGTCTGAACTCGAATTTTGTGCCAATTTCATAATTCCAATAACGCTTGGAAGAGTCACGAAGAAATCTTAGGATTCGTCTTTTCGAATGCGTGGATAGATTGATCGAACAGACATCGACATCCTTCGTAGGCTATTTTCACAAATTTACTGCGGTCGTAATTTTCACGATAAACATATAAAAGTATAGGTCGTTGGATTCGTCTTTTCAAGATATCGATTGGTGTTATTCTTGTAGGGGATTGCCATTAAAAGAATTTGATCTCCCTTCCTTCCTCGAAATCCAGTTTGGAAGGATACGGTTCCGTCGCGCTGAAAATCATCTCAGCATAACCTCATTGAAGGACCTTTTTTGATTTTTCGTCTAACAAGGAAAGGCTCCCAGGTGTCCCTCTCCGATTTTAATGAAACTTGGTGGGTTTGTAGAGAGGGTCAAAATATTTGTTCGGCCAAATTTTCGTTTTTTTATGCAAAAAAATTAATGTTTATACCAATGAATAGCTATCAAAATTCTATACATTTTGTACATTTATGAAATTACGCTATCATGCTTCGTTTAGAAATTATAGCCAAAAAAACGAAAATTTGGCCAATCTTCAAGGGCTGATTTTACCTCTTAAACGTGTTTGGTGTTGCCGATAAAAAAAATACATATCAAATATTTTGACCCCCTCTACAAACCCACCAAATTTCATTAAAATCGAAAAGGGACACCTAAGAGCCTTTTCTTGTAAGTCCACATCTTTTAGAGATATCTGCGTAGACAAATTGATCGAACAAACATCTATACCCTTCGTATAGGCTATTTTCAAAAATTCACTGTCGTCGTAATTTTCACGATAAACATATAAAAGTATAGGTCGTTGGATTTGTCTTTTCGAGTCCTATCGATTGGTGTGATTCTTGTAGAGGGTTGCCATTAAAGGAATTTGACCCCTCTCGCGCCTCCTAGAGAAGTTTTCATAAATTTGCTCGACTCAACTCAAAATTGCCTACGGGCTACCTCATTAATCTTCCTGTTTTGATTTTTTATTTGAGACATCCCATTCCACGTAATTAAGCTGGACAGATTAAATCGAACACCCTATATGCTAACATAGATTTAAAAAATTTTTGAAAATAATATGAATAAAATCATTAAAAGATTAATTAGTTTATGTGAAAGCTCTCAAGGAAAATATTTTTGAAATAAAAAAGGAGGATTTTGAAAGAATCGATTTTTCGTTCTATACAATTAATTATTACAATTAATCGTTTACTGCCCCAATTATTCGGTCATAATCATTTCTCATCCTCTTATCAATGGCAATATCATCGCGTCATTCACATACGGACTCTATATCTGCGCTATTATACATCGTCGCCATTGTTTCATCATTGCGAGCTGCAATTACGAGTCGTCTTCGAGCGACGACAGCAACAATCGTTCTCTGATATCAGAGATGTATTTACCCGATTTAAAGGGAGGATATCGAGCGGGATGCAAGGGCCATTGGAGAGATCGCCATTGTAGGATGAATCTGTCTTCTGTTAGCTGCATACGGAGTGTCTCGAAAGTTGCATATTGCTTCAATAGCATATATATCGATTGTTTCTTAGCGAAAATTTGGCTGAATGCTATAGTTTCACGTAACATCTAAATGCCTAACTAAATAGGTTTATTTAGAAGATAAAAAAAATGATGTTTAAAATGTAATCATTCTAGAATTAGACAAAAAATAAGATATTATTTTCTTCTCATATCGTAAGAATGTTTAAATTTTCAATTGTTTGCATTTGAAATCTTGCCTGTTTAAAAAAATTCCCTTCAAATGGCAATAGTTAAAAAAATTTCCTTTAAATGGAATGAAGATTTCATAATTGGAAGAGAAAGAGAAAAGTACGAAAGACCTGAGACACCCTATACGCCTTATACCTCTTGCTCCCTTTCCTGTCAACATGCACGAGGCCACGTTTTGACGTAATCACTCCTCCGTCCAGAAATCCAATTAGTCGACCATTAATAAGGGATTCGTCCTGACGGGAAGAGATAATGGTACCTGCCCCTTCACCAGCTGCAGTTGCACCTGCAGGTACGCTGCGTCTTGCACCTGTCTTCATTCACGCGGGGATAAATGGCCGATCCCATGACGATGCTGTAAGGAGAACCATTAGTTTCCGGTGATCGCGAATTGAGATCGTCTTTCGAAGAGAATAGCACGATCATGCTCGAGGCTTAATGCCATCGCACTTTAGCTCGCGACACTTCTTTGGATCCATTGAACAGGTTTCTGCTAAGATAAGCGCGATTGCTGCTGCTTAATCTTCGTTTATACTACTAGAAGAAGGGCTGACCAATTTCAGATCGCATCACTAGTGTGGATAACTTTGAATCTTATTTTATTAGCAATATATTTTTTTAAATATGAATTATTAATATTTCTAACATACATTGTCTTACCGTGCACAACTGTTTACAAACATAATAACAATTTAGATATTTTGCAAATTATACAGACAGGGTGTCCAATTTTAATCTATCACCCCTCGTAACTTTGCAGGGAGCGATCGTAGAGAAAAATGTTTCATACAAAAGTTTTGTGACTTCGAGAGGGACATAAGATGGGTCAAATGAAATTTTTCTAGGTGGAGGCGTTTCGGAGATTTGAAGGTGACCTTTGATTTTTTAAATGGAATTGTATGATTTTTTATATAATATAATGCCTTATTCTGCACATAAAAGTATTAAGGTAAAGTTATCAAAAAATCAATTTCGAAAGTCTTGTTAAAAGTAATCCACCAAGGTTTATATACGCATTTTTATTAAAATTTATTATGTTCCTAAACTATATTTATTCATCGATTAATTCTATCTCACACAACATCGGTTCTCGAAATTATTGTATGCAAATTACTTAACAAGATAGCTTTAATAGTTTACTGAAAATTACTTCCACCTGTGATCGTTAAGCGTCGTCTTAATAAATTTCATTTCTAAGCTATTTAGGATCGCTTACGCTACATGACCCTTTGTGGATGAGCTCAACATTATTCGTAGCAGTCTTTCTGTAATTAGATGTTTATGCAAATAATTTATTAGCTTTCCTTGTGTATAATTCACTCATGCATTCGCCAATTTCCGAATAATTGTATTAGCGCGTGTCTACCTGTAAAGCGAAATTATTTCAGCGGAACGCAATGTAACACGGATGTACTTCTAACCCTGGATTAATATGGTAGAAGAGGCACGTACCGCATAATACAAGAGAGCGTAAATTAGAACAACCATCGAGCTGCCGTTTCGACGTGTGGCACAACTCGGTATTAATTAAAGCATAACGTTAAACAACCGGCGTAAACAGCAGAATATTATGTTCGGCACGAAATCGCGGCAACTCGCGATTGATTCGATCATTTCGGTCACCATTAATTATTTTAGTAGGGCAATACAATTATTGAGAATACTCTTTCGAAAAGAAAATTAATGAACAATTGCCAACAATTACAAGATTTGGACAGTAGGAAATTATTAGACAGTGTGATTGAAAACGAGATTGAAATATGTAGAAGATATAATTGTACATATAATTATTTCTTTCTATTTAATAGACAGACCTTATTTAATATTAAGCATGCCTAAATGTGCCATTATTTAAAACACAGAAAAGATATCAAAGTATAATTATTGTTATTACTCCGCAAAAACGTATTTTTTATTAAATATCTCCAATAATTGACTTAACTAAGAATAATTCAAAATGAACAAAAGTCTGTAAAAATTATCCAATTTGAATTTTAAAAGCAGTTTGGTTTTATTTAACTTCATTAAGGTCTCTGTTGAATTATTTGACGTTTCTACTGCGGGACTAATGCTTTACTGTAGAAACAAACGAGACTCTCGTGGAAGACCATTACATACCATACATGTATTATTTCATGGCGAAGTCGGATTAAATAAAATATTATCCAGGGAAAAATTAAACGCGTGTCGGCTGATGTTGAAGCACGACGGGAGATAAGCAGCGCAATCCGCGAGGTAAAAAGTAGGAGTTACATATCCGCAGCGCACAATACTGTTGCGAATCTGTCGGATAATCCCGATGGAAAAAAAAGTCACGCCGCACATTTGCATTCAAAGCCGGATTATTCTGGTAGGGAAACCGAGCACACGGAAACACACATGGCAATTAAAAGCCTCGTCGACTTCTCCACGTAACAAAATTATGATGATATAGCAAAAAATAAAGTAACTAGAGACTTCCACATACGGCTACTCTATTTAATGCACGAATTATACAAATCTGAACTTTTAAACAACTCTTTGGTTTAGGATTAAAAATCTAAAGCTAAGTATTATTTTACAATATACAGTCAATTATTTTATTTAAGAGAAATACGCTTGTTTCATTTTTATAGTATCTATTTCTCTTATTTACTATTTTAAATTATAATATTTAATATGATGGACAGCCTTGTAGAAAGTAGTCAGATTTGCATGAGAACTGCTTTTGCAATTTTTTAAATCGTTGATCCGAATTTATTTAATTCTTTATAATTCTATATGATGTATCTGCTAGTTTAGATATCTCAAATTCAGTAATTACGCTTGACTGCAAAGTAGATACAAAGATAAAAGAAAACACAAAACACATTGAATGTGTCGGGCCAGGTTTTTAGGCTAATTGAATGTAACTGCGCGAAGTAGTAATGATCCAAGCATGGCCGGGCAAAAGCCCAGTACGATAATTCATTTTACGTATTGGCTGGTGCTAATTGTAGACCCGAGTTTCTCACATGTTGCGGGTTAATTATCGAATGTGCGGGTATACCGCATTGTTTCGTTGATATCTCTACTGTCTCATGTATCAAGTACTACATAAAAGACATATCTTGAAAAAGATACAAGCAATAACTATGTGAATCTGAAAAAAGTAAATTTATTATCTGATATATATATTAATATCAGATCATCGTAATTATAAAAAATCTAAGCAGAACTTTTCCCAAAGAAAGAAGCAAAAATTTTACAGTGTTTACGTCACAAAATCGCCGTTAAAATCACAGATCGTTTTGATAAACGACGTATAATAAATTTAATTTTACAATGTAGACTTTTAATGCATTGTTCGAAGACATATCTCAAATTAGACGATTCGTGTCCTTTTTCCGAGCATCAAAGATATCATGGTCGAACTCGTCGAAAGTTTCATTCCGCGCCGGGTCTCGTCACAGCGAAGTTATTCGCGCAAGATTCCAGCTTCCACGCGGAATTTAATCTCATTGAAAACCTCGCTCGGCACGAAACGAGCGAATGAAACGCCGGCGTTGAGAAATCTGGTCGGGCCACGTGGCGCACCAGAAAGATATCACCAAAAATCGCTCTCAGCCTCGCGGACTCCTACGCCGGAAATTAAAGATTCAACGAGCCGAGGGTAATTTTGGGGACGAGGAACAAGGACTGCGCGTAGCGGGAGGATGGCGGGAGAGGGTTGAAAATGGAAATCGATGCCGGATTCTGTCTGGGAAGAGGTACAGGATGAAGGGGGAGGGGTTACATTCAACGTCGTTAAGTCGTATTCGAGGGAAACTCGAATTCTGGCGGAACAACTATTGATAGTAGAACGGAAAATGCGCGTGCTTTCGCGAAGATTATACTTTCGCGAAGGATTTATTCTGGTCGTTATAAACGATCCAGAGTTTACCAGAGCTATCGTCGCTCCACAGATTCTTCAAAATAAATGCGCTTCTTAAATGAAAATTTGATTATTTCTAATCTATTCATTTTTTATTATAATGTTTTACAACTACGCTAATATTTTATCAATCGTAAACAAAGTTACTGGAAAAGATAATTTTTACTTATAGTCTTTGCTTTGGCTTAATAGTACATAATTTTTTTTGTTTATAATATTAACTTAAATAAAAATTGTTTTTAAAATAGAATTATATGAAAAATATGGAAAATAAGTAAAAACTTAGAATAACATATCTGTTTGAACGAGAAACAATTCAAAATTACGGAATATTAGAAGTCAAGCAAGAGTATGATTAATCTCATAATAGATGTAAAAGTTCCCGTTATTTAATAATTAAACGAATGTCACATTGAGTTCCTGTTGAAATAAAATCTACTTTTGTGTTAAGAGTTTGAACTAAACATTCCAACGAACGCGCTAATCGAAATACTCGATTTGCAGGAGGAGTGCGCGTCGATGATGCAAGATCTCAGCGACAAGATCAACAATAGGCACCACGAGATGCATACGCATCCGCTGCTCTCGATCTTCAAGATGGCCGAGGTTGAGGTGAAGATGCCGTACAGTAACGAAGCGGCGATCTCCAGGTCGTCGTCAACGCTCCTTATCGTTCTGTTCGCAATCGGTCTCTTCGGATCGACGTGTCTCTTTGGTTCGTGACAGGGACATCAAGACATCACGAAGAGTCTGTATCGAGTGTCCCCCTCGCAGAGGATCGCCACGTGTCGCGTGCACGTGGTAGCGGCGGTTTCGACAACGCGGTCCATCCGGACGAGAGAGGACTCGTGGCCTTGAAGGGCGCACATCAACGAAGGGAAGAATCCCCGCCTTCCCCTCGATCGCCATGCGGATCGACAGATCGCAGAGATCGATCGGCGGATCCGCACAGCGATCCCTACACGTTACCGCCGATCGCGGATCGCTCACCGCGCCGTTGAAGATATTATTAAATATATATTGATATTTAATAGTATTTTTGTTACTGCATCTCGACAGAGCGTCCTCGAACCTTGTCCGTAACTCTTCGACTGTCGTATGATTTAACTTTAGAACATCGCGATGATTACTGTAATTAACACTAAATTAATATTAGAAACAAAATCGGAGGACGTGTGCAAAATTTTATCTCACAACAAAAAAATTATTTTTGTTCTGAGATAAAATTTTAAACAAAGAGAGATTTACTCTCTTATTTGAGCATATGTATTTCTATATATAGAAACACATATGTATAATATTATATTATACATATAAATTTTATATATTATTTTTTTTATTTTAACTGTTTGTTTTTTACAATAAACACAAAAGTTCCGACGAGAATTGTAGCACATGTTTAAACTGCACTAAAATTCCCAATTTCGAGTTTACCCAGTTTCATTTTCAAAATACACATTGCAGAAAATAGCGAATCCACATATACTTTTATAAAATATTCATCGCATGTTCCAACATTTTGTTACTATAGATGCTAATGCCATGGACATGACAACTATGCCTGACTGAAGATACTGCAGTTTTACTGTAATAATACATTCTATAGAAAAACAGTGCTATTGCACTACCCGGTACTCGAAGAGTTAGTGACAGATGATCGATGATGCCCTGGACGATCGACGCCGCTTTGAGGTCGAGCTTGATACGAAAACGAGATTGACACGGAATACATTTGTCAAATGCGCGAAATCAAGTAGAAATCGTTGGCCAATTGTGTTTTCATTTTACGCGCTCGATTATTCGCCGTCAAAAGTGTCTTGCGACGAGATTGTTGCGCGATCGACATGCAACCGACGTAACTTGGACACGAGTTGCATCGCAAGTTGACCATTAACATTCGTACGCGGTACTGATGATGTTTAATTACATGACGATTTACGGGCGAGAATAATTAATAACATATAAAAACTGAGAATTATTAAAAAATGAGTAATCGAGATTTTTGCGTTTTAACAAGATTATCAAATATACATAAATTATATATATATATATATATATATATATTCTATATGTAATATATATATAAAATAAATTTTCTCAATGTCCAATCCTGAGGCTTTGGCAGACAAGATTACAATCATTATTTAGAAAAGCGGATGATCAACGCAAAAGTCCGCCAATAGATAGGAACATTTTGTTGCAAATTGTTAAATAAAAATATTACATATATACACTCGAAGTGTTTTATTTTTAAACGTTGAAACTCTCTCTTCGCACAATTATATTATTGTTCAAATATAAATATGAGAAAGTCAATATCGGTCACGACGGATCTTATATTATTGTTGATATTATATTACAATGTTAGTCCAAATGGAAACCAAACAATTAATTCACGTTTTTTATGCGACAGCGGTAATCTTGGCAAATTAATCGAGGAAAAGTAAAAGTATGAAAATGCCGATAAGGAGAGGCATCAGAAGTCGCAGTTTTTCAAAGTTGGCCTCAAGAGGCATTCCGAAGAGTGAAATCGAGATAAAACGTAAAGAATCGATCGTCAAAGATCGAGAGAGAAAGGCAGAAAGCGGTGGGCGCGATTCGCGATCGTTCGGAACGAGAGAGTACGACACGTGTATAATAAATCGACCGTAATGCGAGAGGCAGTCTGTATAAATGGCTAAGCACTAATCTACTGTATAATTAACGGCCAAGCAACGCAAACCTCCTCCCGTACTGGACCATTAGGTGTTTGTTAAAGTTGAAATCTAAACCTAAAACACATGCGTCTATACGACACGTCGCGAGAGGCTCGAGTGTGTAGATAAATGTAGATTGTTGATAGCAACGTAAGCAGAAAAAAGGTGTGTAATAGAGGTAGCCTGGAAATGCGGTCGAGCGAGAAAGTCGATCGTGGCCCGCTCGTTTTCAAGTTTCAGATCGCACCGATGTATACGAAGTATCCCGAGTCGATCTCAACAGATGGTCCCCGAATTATTTTCCTTTTTGTTCTATTTTCCTCATTTTCAAATTGTATATATTCAAATTGTAAATATCCAACCATCATTTAGAAATGTACGGGGTGCCTTAGAAAAATCCTAGAGAGGCAAGACGTCCAATCAAATTTTCGTTAAATAAAAAATGGCCTCAGAACTTGCTAGATAATATCGCCTTAATATCGCACGTGTAGATTTAGGGAAACTAACCGACACAAATCCGACAATCGAATTTTCAACTTATTATGCAGGAACTGTATCATTAATCAAACTTTTTAGACATGATCTCTTTTTTTATTTATATAACAAGAGAGGCAATATGTCTTCTTGTTAGACGTGAATTTGCTCACAGTGTAAGTATACTTTTGTCCCTTTCGATCGTTTCTTTATCTGTCATATATTCGTGTCATCGATTATTTTATTAGTCGATGGCGCCGATAAGGGCGGCGCATATCAATGCGAAACGGCGCGGCACCTCGCATCGCGTAATTACGGCGCGCAATGTCAATAGTTCGTGACTGTGGGAGGCACCCTGTATAAACGGTCGATTTGTCAGCCCGGAAGACGAGAGGGGGATACAAAGCGGAAAACTTGTAAACGGCGGCCGAACGCTTGACATTTACAAATTACTCAGAAATTCACGAGCTGGAATTATTCAGCAGCCGGAGAAGTCCTCCCGCTGGCTCGATCATAATCTCGATACCGGCGATTAATAACCCTCGGGATTCCGATAATTATCCTTTGCTGCGACAGACTCGTCACTACCCCATCCTCTTTTCCAAACGATACTAAAGTCTAGCGAGTACAGTGTTTCAAGGATCGGAGACAATCTTATTCTGTTAGCATCGAATCTCGATAATTTTCCGTCATTAATTTGTTTCGAACGGAAGTGTCTTAACTACGTTTTGTCTAATCTAATATAATTCCAAATACATCGGAATTCAATTATCACGGATCGCAAATGTAGAATAGCTAAATATAAATTTGATAATAAAATGCCAATCATAATTAAATTTTGTAATTCTTAATTACTTAACAAGTTAGCACAATTCACGTTCTAATATATATATATAGCTTGTGATTTAAATATTTACATTAATTTTTTGTTTGATATTTTCCATTATTTATTTTTTACTTATAGCCAAGCGCTCAACTCGTTATGCAAAAAATGCGACAAGAGTACACATATTATCAATCAAATTTTAAATCACTTAAATATTCTTTTTTTCAATTGCACATTTAAAAAATATTTATAATTTTTTATCGATTTTAAATTCTTTATAATTTATCTATTAATTACCTGCCTCTTTGTTTCCATCATCGAAGATGAAGTAACAATCAATAAACGGGAAGACTAATTCCTGAAAGATAGATACAGATTATACGAACAACCGTTGATGGAAACGCGAATTACGACGAAGACTTCTGTTATCCTTGTGACTCCTGCAAGCCGAATAAAGTGACGAGAATCCATTGGACGGGATCTTGAGGATTATAATTGCGCTAAAGCTTCAGGCGAATCCGGGAGCCGCCGGAGTTAACTAACGAAAACTCGCTAGACAATGTAGCGGCAGGAACAATACGGCAAATAAATAGAGCCCTTCTATGCATACGATATACTCTATAAATATACGTTACGTAAGTGCATATACATATATATATATATATATATATACACATATATATATATAAATATAGGTAATGCGAGATAAAAGCGGACAGCCAGCGCGTTCTGGCTGCCATATTGTTTGTACATGGACGACAAGTGCGAATTAGACGACAAGTTGTAATACGGTAATTCAAATAGGTGGCATTCGTCGATCTAGGCGCGAGTGTAACTACCGCCTTGTGTGCGTGTGAGTCCTGCGTGCGAAATACGAGAGTGCGTTTGTGCGTGCCAATCGTTCCCCGCGCTCTTCCCTGAATTATATTACATTAAATAATAATAATATTAATTGTACTATTACCAGATTATAAAGCGATTATAAACGCGCAAATACCGGCGTGAATACCATTTCGTTCTTTCGCATTTGGTTTTAGCAGTAATTACTTCATGTTATAATTCAATTCATGTTATTATGTAATTTCATTATTCCCGATCTCGTGACACAACAAAAATTATAATCAAGTACAATCACTCTCCTAAATTAATTTTACTTTATTTTTGGCTGAACTATGTCTAATCACATGCATATTTATATTCGTAATAATTTTTTCTCAAACTTTTATCTAGAAATTATATGTTAATGTTTTAATAATCATATCTTTAAACTATCCATGAACTCTATTTTACGTAATACGCATAGAAGAGATAAAAATCAATATCCGATATATAACAGAAGTGTGATATGAGAAGAAATAAGAATGAAATCAGATTCATTGTGGTCTGATACGACACTGACATATCTCTTCTCGACACGTTTGTTAATTTTAAGTAATAAGTATTATTTAATGAATTATAAAAAGGATCCTATTAAATAATGACAATTTAAGTTAAATTAAAATAATCAGAAACGAGAAAAAGCGCGAGGCGGATTGTGTGTGCGCGACGTGGAAAAGCAATAATGTATAAAATTTATGAATCGCGGGCACGTCGCTCAAAGGGACAAAAAATGTTAATGTCACGTTATACATACGCGCACGTAGCCAGGATATAATATATGTTGATTAATTAGAAAGCGGCGAGCCTAATCGTTTCAGTGGCGGCGAGATCGGCTCTTCGGGGACGATCGATTGAAAAGCGAAACAACTCTCTCGATGAACTCGATCGATCTCGAAGACGTGGACCAAACGCGAAAATCTCGCAAGAAGCGTGGATCAAGGTTGAAGGATTTTTTTTCTATTTACGGTGCGAAAATCCGACGAGTTAATATCTATATCGTATAAATATGCGTGGAGAGTTTCGAACTTCGGCCATTGATTTTTACGCTATTAAAATAATCCTAATTAAGATGCATGCGCGATTATAATGGACGCATAAAGAATTTAACGGGAACTCGATTCAATTAGTTTAATATGACATTTGGTAGAAATGCAAATTGCATATTTTATTGCTCTGAATTATGCTTTCGTTAATTTAATGCCCATATTAATTCGTTGTATTTTAAATGTGTATTTTCACTAATTATATTCTATGGAAATGTCACATCACAATTAATTCCGCACATTTAATCGTATCTATATTTTAATTAATAATTAATTAAACGTGCATTCGAAATCGCGCCGGTATTTTCACCTGGACATCGCGCTCGTCATTCTTTGAGAGCCCTACATTCGACCTTGATCGACACGGGGTGTCCCAAAAGTGGTGTAACTCGCGGACTCGGCGGAGTTCGCTCGGAGGCGCTCGCTGCATCAGAATGTAAATAACGCGGAAATAATGCCCATAGACGATCCTAGATCGTCGATTATAGACGCACGAATCAGCCGATAAGAACCATTACGCTCAATTACTATTCACTGGCAAGGTACTTTTGACGCACTGTTCGCTCAGACGGCGAGTAGCTTTAATACTGCTGCATTCGACGGATGCAACTTTCCTCCACGAAGCACGGGTAGTTGAGTAGATGTCAATGTCAATATTTCAGTCATATATTTACCAATTCTATTTTACTATAAAATACTTTTATATACAAAATTAGTATTATATATTTGACTATACATGGAAAAAAATAATATTGTATTAACGACATTAGTCTAATTGGAAATAATCTTAATTCAATACGTCATGCTCTTGTTTTAATAAAACAAGTATTAGTTTTATTAATACTGTTATTAAATTAACAAGATTATTTCTCAAATTAAAGAGAGGTCTAATGTTGTTAATATTAACACCATTTTTTTCATGTAGTATATACCAAATCTTGTATTGGCAAGTTATGTTTTTTATATTTCGTACAAAACGTACTCTCTCTCTCTCTCTCTCTCTCTCTCTCTCTCTCTCTCTCTCTCTCTCTCTCTATCTTTCTTTCTTTCTTGCATTTTTTAATTTTATTTCTTCCTTCATATTCTGCAGGACGGATCGTGCTGCATATGTCTGCAATCTTGCTAAAAGTAATATGTTATAATTTTTTGTTTTTCTCAGCTAACGTTTGAATTGTACAGAACATAATCATCATTAATGTACGCTAAGCGCTGCGCGTGTATCTATTCGTGGCCATCTCATATGGTCCAGCTGAATCAGATAATCAAATATCCGACGCCAAAGTCGGGACTGCACGCGGCCTAATTACTCCCCGTAATGTATTGCGCATTAGATACACGTGCACGTCGAGAAATCGCGATTTTGACGGTCAACGATAGTGATATCCACCTTGCTGGAGAGTCATTCCTACAAATCTCGCAAATATAGCGAGACGCATCAGAGAGCTGTCCTACTATATTTTATCGTGTTATGATTGGAACCTGAAACAGCTTACAATTAGTAAAAAATTATGAGTAAACATCGAGGATTTTAAAGATGCTTTTCGCGTTAGTATATTAAATATTATAATTTATAATTAATAATTGATTATCAATTTAATTATATTTTCGGGTTTAGCTATGAACTGCGTTTCAAGACCGACAAAAATTGTTGGCGCGTAGTTAAAGATTATTAGGCTCGATTTATATCAAGGATTTCATTAGCATATAATTTACCGAATAGTTTCTTCTCAATTAAGAAACTTACTATAAAAAGCTTTTATCCTTATTCACAAAATAATTTTTCTCAACTTAATTTAAATAATTTTTTATCTCTTATGCCTTTAACATTTTTCCACATTATTCCTACTAATTTCCGTGCTTCGTGCGAACGTAAGGGTGACTGCTTAATTGTAAAAAGTGACGCGAGGGCAATGCAATAATTACACATGCATGCGAGATCGCGCATGTGTGTGTGTATGAGTGTGTGTAGCCGATGCGTCACGTCGGAGGGTATGGCGTTACTGTAAAGAGCTTGCTTTGTGACCGCGATGTTACTTTGTGACGATGTGACTGATGTGACGATCTCACTTGAGGGAGAGTTGGTAAACTTCCATGTTCCTCAAACTTAGCCGCCTCTTGCTTCCGCATAAAGTTTATATTACATTTTGCTTGATTACTAAGCTTACAAGACTAAGCTTACAAAGATGTGACACGTTTAGTTTTACAGGCATTAAGATATAGTCACTATTTATAATCTTATTTTGTTGAATTAAATAAATGTATTGACAAATCCATTGCTGTATGATGTAAAGAAGTCTAATGTAAATTACAAAATTCAAATTTTAAGTTTCTATAGGACCCAAAGGTGACTTTAACTCTCTAGAAATGACTAATTACTAATTACTGATTATAAAATCAATATTTTTTATCCTATATACATATCGAAAATTTCATTGTTTTATAACCACTGCTCAAATGTTTTAGTTGCACGCAGTGAATCTCGATTAATCTCTACGCCAGAGTGCGATTATTCTCTCAAGTGAAGTACTTAGCAAAGTAATATCGTGATTGTAAAGTAACTTCTCTTCACGGTATTAATTCTTCCAAACAAGCTGCGGACGTGGGTCTTCGTACGACTCGTATGAATTCTAACTTCCTCGCATATCACATTGTATATGGACCGTTGTGACTCGCGCGATTACCGATCGATCGAACTGATTCAACAGCTTAACGAAATTTTCGTGACAATTACAGCTCTTTTACAGGATGCTCCATAATTTCTCGTCAGTCATCGCAATCTGATAAATTATCATAAAAAATGTATACAGATAGTGATTCAAAACATCTAGCACAAATACAATTGAAAACGTCCGAATAATACAAATTAATTTCGAAATAAACTATAATCAAATATTATCGTTCATAAAACTGCGCTCGACTGCGTTCGAGTTATATATATCGTATTTCTTCAAGAGCACCGTGTATTTACCACCGTTAGATTAATGAAGAAACGTCCTTAATTAAATTAAAATCTTTTTCCATTCGTTTCAAGAAGCGAAGCCGAGTTTTTGGAAATTGTTATAATGCCATAAAATGGTTTTAAAATTAAGGAATTTTACAACTCCAATTATACGAGGTTTCCGAGGCTTAATGATTGTGATAACTGATGATGAGTTCGTTAAGAAGAAGCATCATAAGTTCTGTAACGGAGATAAAAGAGACACGCCTCAATAGTAATTTTACAATGGTAATTCTTTTAATACGTAAAAACAAATGTTCACCATTTATTGTTACAACACTCTAAAAATGGTGTTACGTATTGAACTTTCATAGAGCGACTTTGTTACTCGATGTAGTGCTATTAAAGAAATATCGTACAATTAAAAAAAAAAGAAGAATAAGATGCGTCACACACGCAAACACAATATATATAAAATAACTTACAATAAGTATTACTATATATATTGCTAAAAGTATTACGAAATTACAGAATTTTCACTGTATGCGTCTTTAAGCCGTATGCATCGATATCGAATCACGTATAAAATGCATTTTATTATTCATTTTAGGTAATATAATAAAATAAAGATTTAATTGAAATATATATTGAATTATTAAATGCATATCTTAATCTCAATTAAATAAATTGAAAAACTAGTGAAAAGAAAATTAACTATATGCGTATTTTAATAAAATCTAATGAATCATGTATAAACATCTTGGAAGATATTTCTTCCAGTATAAAATCTCTCAGTATTTACAATCATGTATTAATACAACATTAAAAAATTTTACCTATTTTTTTATAATAATATATACATTAGATGCATAAAGGCTTTATAACGCATACAGCTTTATAACGCAAACGAATAGAACAATCTGTAACCGTCAATTATGTCGTATCCAACGATCCATTATCCTCTTCCAGCCTCGTGCTTCGAGATTCGCGTCGCAATAATATACAATTAATATTAGAATGTTATAAAGATGTTAAATTGTATTAATTAATTTAGTTATTAAGCAATTGCAAAGTACGAAGACCCGCGGTATCGATTATGCCATAGTTTTGAACATTTTGCATCAAATGAGATAGGAAGACGAGTGAATCGCCGAAATTACAATGACTATTTAATTATTTGTTATTTATTGGAATTAATTAATTCTTTGCGTTGCTACTCAAGTTATTTTAAATAGTAAAGATTATTATTAAGTAAAATTGAATTATAAAACAAATCTGATAGATTTATAAAGTATATAATATTTTCTGTATATACTCTATGCAGTATTAATTGACATTTTATTATGCAAGATGTCTACGAAAATTAGAAGGCGCAAAGAGTTAAATATTAATTTTCACTGCT
Source organism: Aphaenogaster ashmeadi (assembly GCA_003063805.1). Classification (NCBI taxonomy): domain Eukaryota; kingdom Metazoa; phylum Arthropoda; class Insecta; order Hymenoptera; family Formicidae; genus Aphaenogaster; species Aphaenogaster ashmeadi. Next base: position 1,355 of record NJRQ01000208.1, on the reverse strand, counting down.
CGAAGCCGAGGATAAAGATGGTTGTTCCAATTGAACATATCAAGGCCTCGTAGAAAAGGCCAGCCAATATCCAAATTTCTACACTGGTTTCGCGTAGATTCAGTTTTTTCGACGCCTTTTCTCGCGACAGGAAACAAATAAGGGAGCTCGCGAAGCGGCTCGATCGCGCGGTGATGAGCAGCTTCCAAGAATTATCTTGGAGATAATGTATGATCTGATATAAATACGCAGGAAAATCCTGTCCAACACTACAGTTGTTGTTTATTTATTCAATATACAACCCATCATCCTATGATATTGAATTTAAAAACAATGTCAAATATATAAATGAGAATAGCCAACAGGGAATTCACAAAAAAATATTATTACGCACCAAGATCCGCGGTTGACCGTCATGGCTATTCTCATTTATATTTGACAATTTCGTCGGACCTAATCTTATTATTATTTAAAAACAATGTCTTTTATTTATATTTAATCTTTGATTATGATTTGGAATTGTATTATATCATAATTATATTATATTTATTTATATCTATTTTATTTATATGCACACACATATATTTGATAAAAGTAAATCTTGAAAAAACTTTAGAAAAATTGCTTAATCTTTATATAAACATAAAAAATTACATAGAATAGTAATTAACTATTGGACCTCACATAATTTGTTAATTTATTGGCCGTTTGTTCGTTTGCTGGGATTTGGAGGTGAGTCATCCCACACACTCTTATGTCATCATTATCCTAATTTTGAATTTTCCATGACTTAACGTCACTTTGCATTAACTCTATAATTAAAGATACAGAACTCTATAATTAACGTTACTAATAGGAACTATATCCAGCCATATAACTACAGTATGGGATAACGCTCTATACCATTTGGAGTAATGTGTTGGACTCTCTCACACGTGGATCACAGCAGGATACTTTTAACCAGGCGAAATATTATTGTTACTCATCCAAATTTATGCTGAAGATGGCTAAAAGGTTAGCCGAAACATATAGAGGAATTTATATACCTTTTTGATTATTTATTAAATTAATATACTAAATTTGTTGCGCATTATTTACCGCGCTGACTCCCATTAGCCCATTTATTCACATATTATATTTAGAATAGTAATGTTTAAGTAATGTTCAAAGAAGTATCTAAATGATTGATATATTGCTGAAAAATAGCACATACTTATAGAAAGTACTCAGCCAAATAGCGTATGCAAAATATTGCACGATATCATAATACTATAATTATTATAAATAATAGGTAAAATATTAATTAATTCAATTTTATTTAATAAATATACACTATAACTTTTATCATATTTTTTATATAGAAATTTCTTTATACA
>NJRQ01000207.1:338115-352996 GCA_003063805.1 Aphaenogaster ashmeadi | reverse complement strand
TTTTCCTCTACAACTTTTTTATATCACTAACCAAACTCGAGATATAACCCGACCCAATTGCGTGGACCACCCTGTATATATAAACTTATGAATATCAATCTAAGTAGCATGTTGGTTTCATATATGTTTCCTAAACGGTTATATAAAACATTAGATACATTCAAGAAACATATATAAAACATATAGGAACCAACATGTGTGTTACCTGGGAAATTATCAAACAGAATTCTGTAACGTGTTATGTGCGAGCGTTTAGACTCGATATAAGGTACCAGATATAAGGTACTCGATATAAACGTCCCAGTGACCGAACATGAACCTATATCCGGACACTTACACAAAAACTTATTATTATTAATCTCAAATGCTTCTATGTAATCTTTAAATGTTTAAAGATTATAATTAAGTGTCCGGATATAGGTTCATGTCCAATTATTGGGACGTTTACCTTATATGTCCAATCAAAAATATCTAGTAAGTTTAAATTCCAAAAGTACTAATTGTAAAATATACATAACTCTGGTATACAATAAAATTTAAGACAAAAAATATTTTAGTTTGTTATATGTCAAGCAAAGCTTAGATCATATCGATTTATTATACATTTAAAAGTTAAGAAATTTTAAAAAAGTTTTAAAAAAGTTTTTTAATTATCACATTCTCTCTGCAAAGTACGTTCTCGATATATTTATAATTCAAGGAACGCAAACTGAAGCTTCCCAAACACGAATTTTTACACATTCCTCTCATCAGTATAGTGCACTATTTATATTTTATGATGTATCGATCCAATCTCTTTATTCAACAACAGTAAAATTACGAGAATTTTGTGATTAATACTTCTCTGTCGACCTCTCTCTGACGTAGCGCGATAGCCGAACTTCGAACGAAAGCCCATTGTAACTTTCAGGCGCAATAGTGTCGTATGCAGCACTAGATCAAAGAGTACTCTCTAATTAATATGCATACGATCTACTAACAACCTCGATACGTTTTTCACACGGACATTTCATCTCGCGCAATGCAACTATCTTTGAGGAAACATTTTTTTCGAACCAATCAAGCGCGAATTATCGCCTCGCCGGTGTCGTCTCGCAATTTCGAACAATTTCGAAAACGAGCATCAAACGCCTGTTATTCTCACAAATCATCATAGGAATCATCCATTATTTATATTGAGCGACCATACGCGTGAGAAATCCTCGATATCATTGATGACGTTGACCGATAACGTTTTTCCTCTATATTTCTCGATAATTCGGACGGATGCCATGTATAGCTGATATCGAGGTCGCGAGCCCGTTTTTTTAAAACTTCTTTTCTTATACCAAAATAACACAAGGACCGAGAATCGACAGGTGACAAAATGTTAAGGCTAGCCTTAGGGTAAAGAATGGTAGGTTGTGACCGTAATTTCCTATATAAAATCTCGTTATACGAGACATAAAACGATCGAACACATGGAGGAAAATAAAGTGTAACGATGTGTTGGCGAGACGTCGTCATATCTAATGTCTCGTTTGCCTTTAACAGGCAGTCGATAAAATTTGCGATTTCGCTGAAGATCATGCGAACATTATGGCAATATTGCGAGCAATTTCATGTGATTACGATTACCGACAAAACTCATAGAGATAGGAATGATATACAACAGATATATTCTATAATAGGCATATTTGTTATATATATGACAATATATTTTGTGTTAAAAATTGGAATGATTTCTCTTTTCATCATCTATTTGCATCGCTGAGCACAATCCATTTAATATTCTTTCCTTTTAATTAATTACAGTTGGAAGACTGTTTATATATGTCTTAACATTTTTATTCAACTTTTATTACTTAACACAACACAGACTTTTGCAATAACTGCATATATATATATATATATATATATATATATATATATATATATATACTGTTGTGTTAATAGCATGTTCCGATTTAAAAAAAACGAGAACTTTTCGTTCACTTCTCAACTACGCGATAGAGCCTGCAGCTTCTTTACCGTGAACGCACATCTAATGGTTTTATCGCGAAACGATGAAGAGAATACTCGCCCAGGCGAATGAGTTAGTGCGAAGTTAATGCGAAAGTTTTACGAGTCTTGGATTATCACGGCTTAAGCTTCCTTGGCGTAGTAACGTGGTCTTTATTGCACCAAATCCTCGAATAAAAATGTTTTAAAAAATTAGTAACATTTATAAAAAATAAATCAAGAATATTAAGAATATATATTTGTTTATTATGTTTGTTATTTAAGGGACGAATCAATTGTTTCACAAATACGTTTTTTACAATAGATAATTTATTAATCTTATATAATTGCGGCATAATAGATAAAGTATAATGGATAAAATGTTTTTAATTCTCTTTCGAAAACAATAACATTAAGAAACGCATAAGAATTGAAATTAAAAGAGAAGCTAAAATTTTATGTACATTTTTAAAAACAATTGTTATCTCTTTAATTTTAATCCGCCTTATTAATGCATATTACTTAAAAAATAGATTTAATGACTTAATACACAGAAAAAAATTTTATAGTCTCCGAATTATAAATGTATCAAAAAACTATTAACCCACACTAGACTATCAAAGCAGTCAAAATGACGGGTTTGTATTTTTTTTAAATTGCTATATACATATATACAATATATATATATATATTTTTTTTTTTGAAAAAAAGGAATAAAGGGGAAAAACAAATTGACCAATTTAATCCTTAACATATTGCAATAATAGTCACGGAAAATCTCAGAAAATGCATTGTTATGTAAGGGCCAAGTGTGTAATTCGAAAATGTAAATAAGCGCTGTACGGCAGGTGACACGACTAAGCGATGACTCGCTAGAATTGGAGCAGTCGCTCCCGAGCCGATACCTGACTAGTACATTTCTGAATTAGAATATCGTGTAATTATTTAAGATCGACGGCTTTTCCTCGACCCCGAGTTCCTTACAGTTATAAATTTAAGAAGTTTTAAAGAAGAATACAAACCCATTATTTTGACTGACTTGGTAGTTCTAATGTGTGTTAATAGTTTTCCGATACATTTATAATTCGGAGACTGTGAAAATTTTTTCCGAATATTAAGTCATTAAATCAATTTTTAGTAATAAATTAATTTAAAGTAATACGTAAATAATAGAAATAGATCTAGTGTTAATTTACATATGTGTGATAAATTTTAAGTCGACCCGACTGGCAAGAGATGGTATTCTATTAATTACTACGTATCAACCATACGGATTGTGGTCCTCTACGTGTAACAAATTTAATTTTAATAAATGCTAAAGCATCTATTATATTCTCCTCCGTCCCCCCCAACGTACTCCCATCGCGAAAACTGTTAGAAAATTTATTGCGAAAAATATTACCTCAGCCAGGATTTGAACCTGGACCTCCCTGTACTCCGTTTCGGGCGTCGTAGCCAATTAATTTACATAATTGAAGAATAAGATGCAAGTTCATATGTTCCAAATATTCTATTGCAGATAATTTTACAACTCACAATCACATCTGTATTTTATTTATTATAAAAAAATAAGCTTTTACACTTAAGAAATCTTTCAAAAAATTTTAGGAAATTGGTCAACCAATGAATTTTATTTATAAAGAATTTAAGAAAACTGAAATATATCAGAATCGAAAAACAATGTTATTTCAAGAAAAATACAAAAAAGAATATTTTCAAAAAAGAATATTTTTATTGAAAAAACAGTTCAAGCAAAATAATATTAAACAAATAATGTTAAGAGAATAAAACCGATGATATTAAACAAATATAAATATGAAAGAAAGCCCATATCGGTCGCGGCGGATCTTGGTGCCTAATAATAATTATTTTTGTGAATATTCCTGCTCATGCGAACTGCGCGCCGCATATTCGTCGGTCTTGAAACACAGTCCTAAAAATAATATTAATTTTCCTTGACAAAAGTTTAACAGAACTTTTATACAAGTGGAAAAAATCACTTAAAGATCGATTTGTGCAAAAAATATCTTTTGGAATCGATTTCTAAAGTGCAATTCCTAAGAGGAAAAAAATCGTTTCTCCCTTGCAAGAAAGCAAATAAAAAAAGTACGAACGAGCACACGGTACGGTTATTTCCTTGGTACGGTGTGAAATTCGATCAAATCGATATAATCTCCGATTGCAATTCGGTAGAACGATCTCACATACATGGTGCATTCGCACACGCCGTATCTGTCCCCAAGGTTTCCATTTCACGCTCTCGCGCCGAGCTTACATCGGACAAACCCGAGGAGCAAACGTCGCGATCGGCAAGGTGCAATTGCACAATACCCTAGCGACTCCAATAAGAAGGTTTAGTCATGCAATATCGTTTCTACGAACATCCTCTGAGACATAAGAGAGACCAACGAATATATATATATACATACATTACACATGTATCATAGAAAAATTCCCTCCTTCCTGCTCGTCCCATATCATAAAACATTTTTATCATGAATATAGGAACCATATTTACGTAAATCTTGCTTAATCGATCATTTTTATCACGTTTCTGTCGTCTCATTTGTATTAAATCAATATTTTCATTTTTCTTTGTATAAATTTTTACGGCAATTATCATCAATACTACATTGCTATTAAATATTAATATTGAGGTAGCCCTCTTAAATTATATTTAGAAAATAAATAAAATTGTGTTGGGTGTGTATAATCAAAATATAAAGAAAAATCCAATATAATCTATTAAATATTGTATATTATGTCAAGCGAGCGTTTTAAATAATTTAGAAAGTTTCATAACCAAAATCGAATGTTTTATAATCAATCAAATGTTTTATATCTAAATTATGCTTCTGAATTATCTATTCCGGAATTTTAGATTTAAGCTAGAAATAAAATCAACTATTATTGTGTATTATTTGCAGCTAATATCGATTCGTAATTGATTTGAAGCATCGTTTGATATAAGAAACAAACATACTTAACAGTAACGATTTGACAAAAATGTCAGTTTATAAATCAGCAAGCAGATTCATAAATTAAAAGAAACTTCAATCAGTTATGTAATGTTAAAAATTTAATATACCACGATTGATAAAAAATAACATGAGATTCAAAAAATAATAATAGTCACCGCACGATAAGTATTTTCGTTCATAATCATAAATATGAATTTTTCATACGTATTTCAATATATGTATATCTTTATGAATTTTTATGTTAAAAATGAAAATCTCTCTAATGTTCCGCTTGAATTATTTTTATTACGCTATATTGTGGAACACATTTTAATACGAAACAATTTAATAATAAACAATTGACTAACTTTGATATAATTTATAAAACAAATTTTTCACCAATTTGATTTCATAATGAAATATTTGTTGAATCTCATGTCGCGTATATATTAATTTGCTTTAACTCCTAAACCATCCATTTCAAAAGAAAAGAGAGAAAGCAATGGATTTATGAAATATTATACATACTTATAATATTTTCTCTTATACTCTTAACACATAAATTTCTAATTTTTTAAATATATTGATTATTATATAAATAAATAACGCATTTATTATTATATGAAATTAAAATATTTTTATAATAAGAGTTGTCAGAAAAAATGATTTAACTCTCTTAATTCTCCGCAGTTCTTCTAAGGATCATGTATCTTCTTGTATTAGATTAGATTCATATTTCTTTTTATAAAATTATGCGACATAAAATCCATTGCCTCTAAAAATTATAAGAAAAAATAATTTAATACTCACGAGTCGATGCGCAGCAGCGGAACATTACATTAATCTATAACATACAAACGTACTGAAATTAAAACAGTGCCTAAAGTATTATACTTAATATTATAATTAATATTTTAAAATGACTGTAGCACGCATTGAGTCTTTATTTTAAACGCAGATATTTAACGAAAAATTACTTATGCAGGAAATAATCACGATCACTGCTAATTATTATCGTTTTATTGCTATCGTTAATTTTCAATAACTCACCCACGCAACCAATTCGTGGAAAATTATTACGAATATTATTACGATCACGAAGTTCATTTCATAGAACTGTACGTTAGTATTTTTTTCTATCGATGCGATACGCCACGAATCTAATGACGGATTTTTCATCAAGTGCCCGAGATTACGATATTAATCGAAAAACAAATAATAAATAAATAGGGTTGGGAAAGTCATTTTTGAAAAGTAATTCGTTACCATTACTCGTTATCCATTGAAAGAAAATAACTCGTTACCATTATCGTTATTCAAAAAAGAATGAGTCGATTGCAATTTTCGTTACTTTTTCATCAAATTTTAGGGACCTTTTTTTTTAAAGTGACACCCGATTGCCTACGTCGCTAATTAACGAAATCAATACAAAATCAACTGAGTGATTGTATATAATTAATCGCTGTATGGTCAAACATATAACGCTTCCCGTTCTTAAAACTCGCTTGTGTCTGTTTCATACATATGTATTATAAGTGTATAAAGCCCGGTCTACAATGAGTCGTTAGTCGTTAGTCGTAAGCAAATTGACCAACCACAGTCGAGTATTTCGAGGAATAATCGACTGTTACTACGTTTACGCGAGGCATTCAACCCCGTTTACGCGGAGTGAATTATCGTAAGTTATGATAATTTGAGTAAGTTACTACAGAAGTAACGCCTCGCGTAAACGTAGTATGTGATTGGTCAGTTTGCTTACGACTAACGACTCATTAATTGTAGACCGGGCTTAAAGTAACGATAAAAGTAACGATTATATTCATTACCGTTAATCCAAAAAGTGTAACTTCGTTACCGTCACCGTTCTAATAAGAAAATATAACGTCGTTACCAGTTTATTACTTAAAAAAGTAACCGTAACGGTAACGGTATTACAAGTAACGCGTTACTTCCCAACTCTGTGTAAATAAATAATCATTACACTGCAAATCCAAGCGTGTTATTTTTACACGCCTAAACATCTAAAAATGACACATTTGACTGAAGCTCTTTTTATATGTTTCTTGCCATTTTAGATTACGTCATTTAACACGTTTAATCCTATTAAATTAAAAATTAATACGTTCAGTCGTGTTAAATGACATGATTTAAAACGGCAAGAAATGTGTAAGAAGAGCTTCAGCTAAAATAACACGCTTGGATTTGCAGTGTACTCACCCCGTAGTCGCTCCGTGGTCGCCCGACTCCTCCGAGGCCTCCTTCTCCTTTCAGTTTCCCTCGTTGCTTCTTCGTGGCGCACTCACTCACAGTTTTCACCCCCGAAGATATCGTCAATACGAAATATCGGCAATTACGTTCGCGGATGATCAACATGGCGTCTTTCGTCTTTCACGCCACTATTTTGACTCGCGTTGCATCGCGCGACAACAGGGTTAAATTTCCGAAGATATGTCATCGTCGTTAATGGAACGTCGCGGTATGGACCTACTCCAAATCGGGAAGCGATTGATTGGTAAGCTATTCGCCATCGATCTTGTATTTGACCGTACCTCGACGTTTCATAATCGCCTAATGCAGATTCCGCGTTCGTACGTTGGATACTCGAATTGGGATCAATCGCGCGACCAATCGGCCAAGTATATCTCTCGACAGAATGAATTTTTTCGACAAAGCGTTCGATCGTGTCGATTCCGGCACTCCGTTACGCGAATGTTCGTCTTCAATTTTAACATCTTCGTGTATTTATTCACGTATGTACGCCAACATTGGCGAATGTTCGTCTTCAATTTTAACATCTTCGTGTATTTGTTCACGTATGTACGCCAACATTGGCGAATACATTTGAATGCTCGAGATTCGCCCTAGAATTGCTTCAGACGACCCTTCGATTATCGGATCTCGATAACGGCTGATCCGATCGACTTCTAAGTAGGCTCAATCGAAAGCTTGGGTTCGATTTATCTAACAAAAGTGTTTTCATTTTTCGCCTACGTGTCCTACGAGCGGAGATATTGCGATGCAAAGTCTATATGATTTGCCCTTAGAGCAATCTGAGAGCATTCACTCGAAAACGGCATAAGACGCGATGGCAGTTGCTCCTGAAGTTAGCCGCGCGATTTACGAACCTCCTCCGCCAATTCAGATTCAACGGCTGCGCTGTTTTCACAAACCGTCACGAGCGTCGAGCAAATCGCCGAGCCTCGCGCTTTACCCTATACATATACATATTATTCCTTCGTCGCAGTGTAACAAAGTGTGCGCCGGGTCGCGAGATTAACATTATTGAGAATGCCGCGTGATCGTAGGTAATAATATTGTTGCGAATGAAAGTAAATACGCTACGAAGGAGCAACAACAGAACCCGGAACCGAGAAGAGGAGGAGATATCGAGCGACAATGGAACAACAGTGAGGTAACGACTATTTACCAATCGCTAAATACAATCGAGAGGAATACGATTTCCGTACTCGTCGCGATCGCGTTAATGTGACGACAGACGGGGTGGACCGTGCCGTTACCTACCCGTTCGATTTTCACCGGGTGAATGATAGCGCCAGGGACTTTGTGTACACAACAACGCGCTACACCGCGCGCCCTATACCTCTGCTACCAAAACAAACGGTTGACCGAACACTTGCCTTTGTGTATTATAGCGCCGTGGCAACTGCCAGTTTACAACCACGAAATACTCGATGTGTACTCACTAAATATCTAACGTCTTACAAAGCGAATTACATAGTCCGCCCCTTGCATTTTGAATTCTCGATGAATATGTATATCGGACATGATCGAGTGATATCGATAAACGCTATCGATAAACATGATCGAGTGATATCGATGAATGCCTTCGACATTAATGTTCGTAATTTTTAGGTAAATTGATCTATTCTTTTTATTTTTCATCAAACTTTTACATGCCAGATTGGACGGTTTTAATGAATGGAGAATTTTTTGCGTCTTCTTGATAAATTGGGAAAATGAAATTAAATCGTCGCAAATGACGTGATTTTTTTTCTTTTCTTTCTTTCATTTTCATCTATATTTTTTTAATATCGAACTTTACTCTACCCTTGGGAGAAGAAAAAAAATATATATATATATAATAAATATTTGGAAAGAAAATACATAAAACGAAGGTAAACTTTATTCTCTTCAAATTTAGAAATTAAACATTTGATTCATATATGTATCGCGCCTTTCATTAGGTATGAACTTGACCCGCGTATCGGGCGAAAATAGATACTGGAAACAATATCCATTGTTACCTGTTATTTTCGAATGCGTCATTAATAATTAACTTTTTTAAATAAAGTAATTAACAATCATTCAACATTTTCATTTGAAAAGAGATTATTTAGTATATAGTACAGATAATCGATCTCTCTCAATTGATAAATATAACAGTTATCTAACAAAAAATTTAGTAAAAATTTTATATTATATATACACAGGATTCAAAACGTTTATTTCCGAAAAATCTGGAATTTGCTAGTGTCTCTTTGGTATGATAGCTATCGACGGTTCTGTTATACCTCACATTCCATTCGTGAAATGTCACGCGAATAGCTATCATGTCAGTAGCCTAATGCACTCGAAGAATTCATCGTTCCTCAGGAATTTCGTATGTCCCGTCGTTGTACAAGCTTGACCTAGTGCACTGAATATCAATCGATCACAAGTTTCTTGCACTTTAATGTTCAGTATTATATTGAAGACATTAACGGCCATTTCCACCAATGTAGATTAACTTTAATCTCGGTTTAACTTACGCTTTATCTCTTTCTAATTCTTAGAACTAGAAAAAGATAAAGAGTAAGTTAAACCGAGATTAAAGTTAATCTACATTGGTGGAAATGGACATAAAGCATTAAACTTACATTGACATTAAAATTTTAGCGCATAATTATAATTTAATTTTATAAACATACACACATAATTAGTAAATTATTTCTCTCTTACAATAGGGGATTTATATAGAATAGGATAGATGAGCGGGAAACACAAAAAGAAAATGTTCACACGTGTATAGAAAGACATTGCTCATTATTGTTTTCGTCATTAGAAACATTATCTGATTAAACTTACGTAATAACTATACACGCATAGATGTACATACATATACAATAATACGAGTATACATGTTATATTGTATATTTAAGATCGCAATAACCATTACGCTATTTCACATTGCGATTAATTTCAAGTGCAGTGTCTATCTTGTATATTAATAAAATCTCCTTTGTCAAGTGGAAAACGCTCTTATTTATAATTTACGTTTTAGCTAAAGTGCAGTCATTTTATGGACGTGAGAGTGAAAAATCTTGGAAATGTGAAATGCAACATGTGAAAAAGTACATTTACGTGTAAATTCTAAAGTACAATTCCTAAAATTCGTCTATGAAATTTTTATCAAACAAGCTTGAGCACTCTGTAAATGCTTTATGCATTGTTGAGCAGCAAACTTATTTCGCTCAACACTGCAAGGAGATAAAAAAACATAATTAGCTTTAGTTTCTCTTTAAATAATGTGGAAATACGGTATCATTGTCTTATAAATTTATATTATATATAAATTTTATATATAATAGTACATATAAAATTTATATAATTTATATAAATTATATTATGTATAGTCGTATATATAGTGTTACATTATATATTTATATATCGTGTGTTATTTAATGACTAAAATAAATAGTTTGACATTTCCTTAATTATAAAATTTCTCCAGTCTACAAAGACAACAGTATAAATAAGAAAACTTTTTTAAAATTCTGATCCCCTGTTTAGATGTATATTTTAAAGAAGATCAAAAGAAGTTTAATATACCTCATTAAAACACAATCGATATAAGAGGAATGTTTTCGTATAGCAATGCCTATGTCTCTGTCTCTCGTCATATCTTTCTCTTCGCTATTCGCATTAAATAATGTTCAACACATTTCTTTCACATTTATCTGATATTACAGTCTGCATTTCTTCTCTGAGCCCTTTTCCTTATTAAAAGATTTAAAAATTATCCATTCAGATAAATACGTACAAATACATCCTTCTTCTTATCTCTTGCATACAAACATAAGCAGTAAGACCTAAGCATTAAATAAATCGCAATAAGAAATTCTTGAGAACATAAAGTTACCATTTTGAACTCTCTACTTTGGTTGTTTAATTGGCTTAATGTTTAAGTCTTATTGTTCATGTTTTTCTGTGCTACAATCTGTGCTTAAATTCCAGCTCTAAAATATCATTGTCAATTTTAAATATACAACGAAGTTCAAATAGAAACAAAAAGTAAATTTATTAACTTGCAATTTATCTTTTTTGTTTCTTGTGTCTGTTTGAAAATGTCCGATTATAGTCAGCATGTTGGGCCTGGCACTAGGAATTTGCATTCCTAGTAATACTTTGCACAACACGCTGTCCCCACCATGCCTCCAAATTAAATGGTTCAAAATCTGTAAAAAGATGTGAAATGCAATATATTCTATACATCCACGATATATTTCATAGCAGATAATAAAATAAAGCAAGGATTGAAGAAAAAAGGAATAACACAATAAAAAACAAGATAATTAAATATTTCTAAAGAATAGAAACTAATCTTTTCTATTATATATACATGCATATATAATTTTCTTAGTAAATGGATAAAAAAACCAATAAAAAGCAATAAATTCTTGAGTTTAAATCAAACTCTATATATCTTACTACTTCTAGATAAAGTACGGAAAGCAAATGTTTAAGCAGCATGTTTACCTTTCAACTGTGGATTTGGCTCACGCTCTTGATAATATGTAACTGATGCCCCATTTCTATAATTGGAGGAGTTACTGTGTGGTTGATTGTGACACATATCTAACTCTCTAGATACAGAATTCCATGCTGAAACAATGGAACATAGTATAAAAAATAAACATCCCTCAGTGAAATATATTTCAATCACTTTTACAAAATTACACATACATACTTACAATCATAGATATACTTGATCAAATCAAAATGTTGTGCCAGTGTCTCTGGCTGATGTCTAGACGGTATTGAGGAAGGCCTCTTCCCGTTCATCGTAGTCATTTGCGATCTGCTGCTACAAATAACAAAATTAAGATAAGCAATCGTTCTAAAGATACAATTCAATTCTCTTATCCGTGGCCCATTAGAGTTAACCGAATCTCACTGTACAGTTTAGGGCTTAAAGCGTAGGAAACGTTTTCTGTTGGAAATTACTTAGCTTAGAGCAGATGGCTAAAGGCTTACTACATCTAGACTGCATTCAGAAACATCACCCGAGGTCTCTCATGTATCATTTTATCCTTGTTTAACATTCGGTAAATAATAACGATAAAATGCTACATGGGGACACTCGAGTGACGTTTTCGAACGCAGCCCTATTGTAGACCCAGCCTTAAAATATCAACTGTGACGCTGCCATCAGGCATGCATCCTGCCTAGGAAAATTAACGTACTCATAATTAACTGGAATTATACGTTATCACGTAACGTAGAGTCCGTGCAAGCGCAGAGACGGTAAAAGGCTTCTATCCCATAGAAGCATTTTACAATCTCCGATCCGCGCGTTATACGGATTACAACGATCGAGACCCGGATTCATAACTATCACGCATGTGACTCGATAACTTGCGATAACGTCGCTAAAGCTCGACGTGAACGTAATGAAAATCACGCGACGATAATGCAGCTCCTTCGTGCTGCAGCACGCGTATCAGAATCCGTACATACACACAGGCATGTGTCTATAGGTCTGTTCTTTGTAGTTTGTAGCTGAACTAGTGTACACTCGATGTACTTAAAGTGAAATAGATATATGTCTGAAGTTTGATAAAAGTGAGAAAGTTTTAATGCAGTCCAGTCCAACAATAAAGAACAAGTCTTGGCCTGTTCTTTGTCGTCTTCCACTTTCGCCGAACTTCAAATATATATCTATTTCATTTTTTTTAAGTACAGCAAGTGCACACTAGTTCTTACGGATTCAGCCATCTTCAAAGCATGGCACACTGCACAGATCAGATATGCCTTCGACAGTACACACATGTAGTCCACCAACAATTAGGCGTGACACGATTCCCACACACGACAATCGTGTACGTATATATGTATGTGTGAGTTATATACAAAAGCCATGCGCGCTTTAGATATACATATAATACACATGGCGCGTACAGACACACACACACACACACGCACACAGGTACCGAAAGAAAACTACGATTCGAGCGCGTCCCGTCGTAGACAATGGCAGCAGAGTATTTTTCAACGGGGAAATCCCTCGGCGACACCTCCGAATTCCCCGAATCCGCGAATTAAATGCCCGAGGCGCGAAGTAACGTTTGGGGGTGAGCAGAAACGTCAGCGCGGGAAAGATGGCGGCTGATGAACGCGGATGCGCTTTTCCGTTCCCGCCCGCGAACGCTGTACCGTCGCTCGGTCGCTCTCGTTTCGCGGAACGACGTCGTCGCGGGTGACGGGCTGTTGCTTTCGCACGACTGGCTACGCGACGACGCGAGAGTACGGTTCGCGAGGAAGCGCGAGAACGCCGCGTTCGGCCACCAGCGTGGACGCTCTAGATACTTACTTCATTTTTCCCAGTTCCGTGTCCCTCCCAGTCTCTCGGCGACGATGCGGCTCGATCTGTCGACGCGACGGATGACGATGGCCGGGACACGCAGCCTGGACGTGGCTGCGTCGGGACGCGAACGGCGGACGAGGCTCCAGTGCCGCTGACAATGAGGGAAACCAAGGGAAACCTGCAGCCGTGTCAAGCGCACAGCTGTGCCAAGCTTACCCTACCTACGGTGGCTACTGGCTGTCAACAATCGCCACGACACGACGCGACCTTCCGACGACTCGGAACGGAAACTCACGAGAGGCTGCGCGAAACGCGCGGCCGGAGATCGGGGGAAGTGCGAAACGAGGAAACAGGACCGTCGCCAGATGACGCTCGGGTATCGGAGACACGTTGCGTGGCGCCGGTATCATACCCACTCAGCATCTCGGTCAGTTAGAGTAGTTAGGCTGCGGTCCACTTGACGCTACAAATGCTTCGAAGCGTTCGAATGACCTATCAGAAGAAAGAATTTTACAAATTGACCAATCAAAGAATGCTTCAAAGCATTTGTAGCATCAAGTGGACCGTAGCCTTAGATATAATTTGTATAATTTACTTTCTCACAAAAGTCATTCTCGCATTGTCACTAGATGGACCTGCTATTAACAATCGCTGTGGCAAATGAAATGATTCTTGCTTTTCCTTAATCATTTAATTTTGCAATTTATATTATTAAATATACATTTATACAGGTGAACTATTAAATGTTTCCTCCAAATGCTTTTATTGTTATTTCGTGTTATATTGCTAGATAAATTGGACTTTCAGAAAAAGATTTAAAAATCCTTAATCATGTAAATATATTTAATTGTATATATTTAATCGTAATCGGAGGAAGAAAATTTTCCAAATTTCCGTCGATTAACCCTTTAAGGCTCAGGTATCGATTCCGTTTGAATAAAATTTTTTTCTTCATAGTATAATCTTAAAAGATATCCCTGATGAAGAATTTTGTGAGTTAAATAAAATTAATCGTCAAGAAACGATTTTTTGAATGTACATGATTCATGTCTACACGTGTGCCTCAGAATTGAATATTTCGTATAACCATGATAAATAAACATAAAGAGCCAATCTTGTACTTTAAGAATATTAAGATGACATAGATAAGAAAATAAAAAATTACCTGTTTTCGTGAATAATTATACATATTGAATAGTTACACAAAATTAAGCATCAGTGAGTTTACTCTACAAATAATCACAGTAGTGGCTTGTTTAGCGGGAACATCATTGTTTTACCCCCTACAGCACGATATATTGCTACAACATTACAGGAATATTATTTTCTAAGATTGAAATATTTCACAAAATATTTC
>NJRQ01000207.1:315649-329043 GCA_003063805.1 Aphaenogaster ashmeadi | reverse complement strand
TCCCGTGCTAATACTTCGCGTAAACGGCGAATTTGGCACTCGGTGCACAAGGGTGCAGCGCAAGCAAACCCGCGATATACGGACGTAAACGACTCTAAAGGGAAGAATACTATCGCAGAATACTACGCACGCGTAAACGGTAGAAAATTATCGTATATTAGTCATCGCGTAAACGCATAACCCCGCCGCGTAAACATAGTAATATTTCTTTAGCAAAATTTCTTTTGGCACATTATTCGGTCGGAAAAGCGTGCATGGGGTAAATGTAGTTGATTACTCGCTTTCGCGGTATTATAAACATCGGCGGTCTCGTCATGGAATGTTAATGAAATTAGTTTCCTGTACTTCCACATTATTTGTGCATTAATTATACCCTTAAAAGCCGGTTCGTCACATCCGTTGCAGCGAGCAATTTTTAATGGACGCGGCGCTTTCGGGCTGCAAAAATAGCGGACGGATGAAAAGAAAGTGAACGCGAAAAATGAAAGAAAAGGAGACACCGATGACGTCCAGGCTAAGCAAACGACGACAAGCTGGAAGCCACCATGGAATTTCATCCGACGAAATAAGGTTTTGCTCGAGAGAGAAGATAGACGAAGAAGAAATGCTACGGAACTCACCGACATGCAACATTCAGATACCGTAGTCAAAAATAACATTGCTTTACGTTTCGTGAATTCGTTTAAATCGCGACTCGAATGGAATAAGTAAAAGTTTTAAAATGGTTGAGTGAAAATAATTTATAATATTCTCTTCATTTTTTAACAATTCTTAAACGAAATGAAAACTTAATTATTTGTTAAATATATAATTTTAACATACGCATATTATTTTATTTTGATATACTGTTGAGTATCTTTTAATTGAAAACAATGTAGAGAATGTAGAGATACTTAGCTTCATCACTCTTAATGAGACCGCATAACGAGTAGCTTATCTAGAAGCGTTATTAAAGGATTTCGCAGGAAAAACGACCGAGCTTCTGGGTGTAATAAGCAACGACTGTTAGTTATCACTTAAAGCTGTTGTTACTTTTCATGATACTTATAACAGTTTACCGCGTTTTCGTCGTAATATTGTTTTATGGGAAATGCATAATATTTCATATAGAAGACGGAGTTAATGTAATTAAATAAACAACTTGATAAATAAGTTCTGCTAATGATTTATAACACTTAATTATAAATTGAGCATTAATCTCTTTTACCACGTGCCACGATGCCACGTGGGATATGTAAAAGAAACTTATGGTGCAAATTTTGCGCGCTAACACCGTATTATAAAACCGTCAGAGATTATGATTCCGGTTTACAGTCTTTTTGAATATAAAACTAGAAAATGAAATAAATCTTGAAGCAAAAATATGCAATCTTGTCCATCGAGATAGAAACGAAGCACGACGAAGCGAATACGTATTGAAAAGAGCAACATTTTTCTCAATGCAAGCTCTTTCGTGGATTTTTATTCTATTTCTGCTACAATCGCATTCACAACGAATTCCGTGCACTCTATGCGTTTTGCAAGTCCAAAAAATTTCGTTTGTCGGTCAGTGAACGTGAGATCGAAGAGATTTTCAATAAACGGATAAAGACGAACATTTAATCTCTCAACTGTTAAAAGTATTTAATTCAATATCCTTGCAATTTCTTATTCTAGAATGACTGCAAAAATTTTTAAATAATCAATTAAGTTTAACACTAAAGCTACCGACAATTTATATATACCTATTTCTACCGAACCAGATTATATGTATATTAAGAAAAAGTCGTGAAGTCAATTGAGGAAAAGCGATAACATTGAATTCAGAATTTTTAATCAAAAGTTTAAAAACGGTCATTTGACCGGCGGTGGTAGTTTTAGTGTTAATCAAAAGTTTGAAAACGGTCACTTGACCGGCGGTGGTAGGTTTAGTGTTAATTACATTTTGTTACACATATTTTAATTTAATAAGGTGGTTTGCTATAATAATTTTATTAGCAAACTACCATTTAGTCATTTTTTTTTATTTTACTTTGTGCGATCTTTACGCTCGGATTACTGCTTCGTGTAAGATTAGTTCTACTGAAATGAAAAGAAGAGACGTGCATCATTTATCTAACAGATGTGTTCGACAGCTTATAGATGATGATAAGTTCACTCAATGACAATCTTAATAGCTAACGCGTAACACAATCGCAGGAAAATCGTTATCGATGTCAGTTATTGTCAGTTATTATATCAATTTCCTAACTTATTATTTGAATGGTTTGGATTTTTCATCAGTCTGATTCTAGTATTAGCATTTTGAAAAATTCTAATTCTTCTAATGCGAGCATTTGATAACAAAATTTATGATATGTCAGTATTTCTTGACTTTGAAAAGATTTAAAATGCTCGAATTATTAAATTAATTATTATATATTATTAAGCCCTGTTTATTGATTGAAAGAAACGAACCATGTGTCTTTGAAAATGAGAATTCTTATATGCATATTTATATAAAATTTACATATTGATTAAATTACTTCACTCTATTTTTCAAAATACTCTCTAAAAAAATTTAACTATGAACTTTTTTAGTTAATATTTAATTTTTTAATAAATAATTAAAATATAAATATAATTTTATATCTTTCAGAATACAAAAATTTAGTATAAATTTTAGTAATAAATATAATAAATATAATGAATTAAATTATTATAATAGATAATAACAAATTAATTTTGATAAATACTTGTTTAATTAAATATACATTTTACTCTTGAAACGGATGTTAGATTTAATGTACTATATGATAGCTAATTGAAATTAATTAAAAACACAAAAAACAGAATATTTATACAATATTAGCACAAATTTGCTTTATGTTATATTAAAATTTATATTATAATTAAATATTTTGAGATGATTATATAGAGTGCTGGTGCGTATTTATGCAAGGCTATGTGTATTGGTGCACGTATTGTCTATCGCGTACCCACATATTACCTCGAAAGGTTATTGTTCTTTGAACAATTAACAATTGTCAATCCGCGCGACTAATTAATTTTTACGACTAACAATTTGTAAGCATATTGAAACGATGGCTATTTAGAATACGAAGCAGATATTTCATATGATTTATTCTCTCGCCGTAAAAATCGAATCGATTGGAAAAAATGGGGATTTTAAATTATTTTAGTGCTATATCTACGAGCAATTATTGACGTTCCTTAATCCTTTGCTGACGGGGAGCATGTTTACATGCTCTCTGCTTATATTTCAGAAATTATTAGCCCGATTTTTATGAAACTTGAAATAAAGAAGTTTTTTTGTGAATTTCATGACTTCAAAATTGAAGAGGGTCATCAAAAAACCTCTGTATTTTAAGTTTAAAAATCGGGCTAATAGTTCCTGAAATATAAGCGGAGAGCATGTAAACATGCTCCCCGTCCACAAAGGGTTAACGATGCCTAGATTCGATTTTTTGCAGTGCAAGGAACAAACCTATTCTAATGATCACTGATTATAGTAAATCGACAATTTTATTTACATGATTTGTTAAACTTATGAAAATATGGATTTTAAATTACGAAAATATGGATTTTATATGTGATTAATTATGTAAGAATTAATTAAATAAAATAATTTTTAATTAGCAATTTATTCGCAGATTAAACTATTATAATTTTATGTTTGTATTTTAAAAATAAAAACGTTATGACGAAATCGTTAAACAAACTCGAGTATCTATATTGTCTGTAATTAAATATATGAAGAGTCGATAATGAAAGATATGCAAACAATTATATGTGACACAGTTATGTTGAATTTATGTTAAAAAATATTGAAAGAGAGCAGAGAGGAAAAATAATGTGATAAATATATCTTTGTGATAAATATATATAATACACAAAGTTACATAATGGAATTAGAAACAGAATGAAAAAATTATAATTTATTAATATTTTTATTTACATATTTTTATATACATATTTTTATTTATCTCGAGATGTAAGAATTTGGCAGAAATAATAAATTAATTCATAGAAATTTCTCTTTCGATTAAATAAGCTACATTTTACTCTTTAAATATTTGTTGGATTTAATATTTGATAATAAGCACATGCATTAAAATTAATTCAGAAACGAACAAAATATTCTGTATGAATTTATGTTATAAATTATGTTATGTTATGTTTTAAATATTTTAGTTGGCATATAGCCTTGGTATGTTATTTGCGACGTACAGCGTTATTATTTAAATATCCTTAAAACTACAAAATGCATGATATCCTAGCAAAATTACCTTTTTAAAAAGGTTAAAAAAAGCGCCAAGTAAACGCGCTGGTAGTTTGTACCATACTATACCTTGTAATGTCTGTATCTCGAAAAAAAACCAAAATGGTAGTATCTTTCATTTAAAAAAATACAACCCAAGTGGTACGTATCTATGTATTCTAATTCAAGGGTTTTTCTATTCTAACCCAAGTGGTAGTAGCTTTAATTTTTCTTAACAAAATAATTATATCACAAAATTGCGATACCTAACTCAACCCCAGTGATATGTATTTTGCAAAAAAAATGTTTGAAATCTTTAAATTGCGCCAATTACAAAGAGAATATATGATTAGAATTTTATAAGATAAAAAATTTTAAAATCTAACAAAAGAATTAAAGAGTTAACATTACAAAATAAAACAAATTTTATTAAAATGAAAAAATTTTTATGTAAAAAAACTTGGCGCTGCTAGACTTCGAAAAGTTTGTGTTCTATTGTAATCTTAATGTAATATTCAAATTAAATTCTGTATTACTACTTATAAATTGTATTCTGCATTACTACTTATAAATCGTTTTCATTGTTTTCCTTATTCAGTTTAGCAGCGCCAAGTTTTTTTACATAAAAATTTTTTTATTTTAATAAAATTTTTTTCATTTTGTACTGTTAACTCTTTAATTCTTGTTAGATTTAAAAATTTTTTATCTTATAAAATTAGATATCGCGTATATACGCGTATATTAGATTATCGCGTAAAGATACACGAGGCGGTCTCGCTGCGCGTATACTTGGCGCGAGACACTACCGTGTCTTTTGAAAAGATACACGGGGCGGTCTCGCTGCGCGTATACTTGGCGCGAGACACTACCGTGTCTCTTGATATATGTTAGGTCGCCGAGCTACCGCAGCGTACCGAAAATCGTCGCGTTATTATTCGTCCTCCGAATCTTGAACAGCAGGTAGCAGAGCGAATCGTCCCGTGTTTTCGCGTGTCGTTATCCCTCAAAACAGATTTGCGATAAGTACTTAATAATATCAAATGTGATTATTCTCTACGAATATTACATTTAACAATTATCAGCTCGTGTAATTAACTTCCACGATCAAGGACCGTTAAACACATTGACGACTATTTATCGAAACAAATACACCGTATGATTCATTTATTTGAGATAAGAATCAGGACGATGGGTGATTGGAATTATAAAGTTTTCTTTTATGATATTTACACGATAATGATTTTTTATACGATGCTTTAATTCGATTGTATCTTGCATCGATTTAAATGTTTTGCCAAAAATTTGTAAATTATCGTAAATTGTATATAAATTTAATTGTCTCTTTTGTAATTGGGAGCGCAGAATAATAAATGAATTGTCAGATTAACTCATTCGAGTAACGAAAGACCGTGATACGATTATTTTATTAATAATTAATTAGAAGCACAATGAATGGAATATTCATACGTTTATTTTATAACACGTGAAATGCATATTTCGAAATGATAACAATTCGGTTAACGCGTGCTCTTGGCCTTGTTATTATTGTTATGTGTACAGCACACACTATTAACACCAAACTCGCCGCGCACATAGCAAAGTCGAATTGACAGGTAACACGACCATTCCGCGCCATAGCGTTACTATCTCTCGAAACGCGATCACTCTTTATGGACCATAAGCAATTACTATTCCGTCGGATTAATTAGCTCTTGCAATTAATGACTTGTAACACGTATTGAGGCGAATTCTTGTTCAAACAAATAAATCTTTTGATAAATTATATATTTATTCGTAAAAATCGGAGTGACGGGAATATGACGTAACGAGAATACCGAATTTCAATTGTAGGTTTTGCGTACTCTTATACAATCCATTGAATTTTAATTGATTGTTAAATCGCAATATAAAATCTCGCATACGGTTAAAGTGCCGCGCGTAAATTGTAATTAAAACTAAATTGTATAAATTATAATAAATTATAAGAAACGACACAAGTTCAAAGTAAAAAGAACCGCCAATTGTAATTAGCAGGGATAGTGAAGGCTTTTCTACTTAACTCATTTTAATCTCATAAAATTTTATATTATTTGAAATCTAAAATTGAAAATAATTTGATTTAACATGGAAATACAAATCAAATTTAGCTAATGCACACTTAATTGCAACAATATTTAATAAAAACGGAACAATCTATATAATAAGCGAACCATTTCTTATACATTATTCTAGCAATTACTGCTAGAATAAATTTAAATTGTATGATCAAACGAGTGAAATTGCACAGTTCTATTTATTTAGAGGTTCGAGAAAAGAGTTGGAATATCTTTATGTAATTTAAAACAACGAGTAAGGTATATTTCCTGATATCAACCTGAGACTACGAACAATTTTCGTAGAGTCTTCTTTCGAGACCCCTTTCTTTTAAAATAATACTATATACTGCAATGTATATTATACCTATTCATGCTAAATATATTTTCAGACGAAGAATTTAAAAGCACAGTAATATTATACATATATTAAAGAAAATGATAAGGTTAATTAAAAATTAAAAAATCTAATGCAAAAGAACTTGCGAGTTGTTTGCTCGTGCACTTGGTATAAAGACGCAATTGTGTTTTTTATTTTTTGATAAACCGATAAAAATAAATATTCGATCTCGTAAAAGTATTTGACTTCGTAAAAGTATTTGACTCAGTTTCTTTGCGGTTTTTTGTAGTTTTTTTCTTTTCAGTTCTGGAATAATTCCAAAAAACTTAATTAGCTAAACTTTTTTATTACTTTTAATTACATTTAAATTTTTAATTAAATTTGTTGGGGTAATATTTTCTTTTGATTCTTTTCTTATTTGCATCTTATTTTCTGCAATCTGTATAGTAGGGCTAGTACTTCGCGCAAGATGAGTTCTATATAAATGAAGAGATCATTCATTCATCTAACTAACAGATGTTTTCGACGCCTTGTATTATAGATGGCAACCTCTTCCAACGACAATCGTAATAGCCAGCGTGAAATACAGTCGCAGGAGAGTTGTTATGAATGCCAGTTATTGCGTCAGTTTCCCAACTTCGTTATTTGAATAGTTCGGATTCTTCACCAGTCTGATTCCAGTATTAGCAATCTGGGAAATTCCATTAATGCGGGCACTTGATTGCAAAGTTCATGATACGCGTGTATTTTCTGGCTTTGAAGAAGCTCGATGCGCATACTATAATATTAGTTATTTAAATAAATGAATTTTATTTGCGATGATTAAAATAAATGAATTATATGTCCATAAAAATAAGAATTTTTATATATATTTATATACACACAATTTGCATAAATGGATTAAATTGTTTCAGTTTTTGAAGTATAAATGTTTTTAACAACTAATTATTCTTTTCGTAATTATAATATTTAATTGTTTATTAAATAGGTGCTTCTTTTTAAGATATTTATGTTTTCTATATTATTTATCTTTCCGCGATTAATTTGATATATTTTTATATTTATCTAAAATACATATTGATCTCTGTTAAAACATATGATCATTGAATACTAATGTATTTAATAACAAATTTTTTTTAATTGACACAAACTAGACCACGTGTACTATACGTATTTTGGATCGCTGAAGTCGAATCCGTTGGCCGTTTTTGTCCACCACGTCTAAGTTTTTTGTAAATTGCAAAGAAATGTATTAAATTACTTAAAATGTTTAACCATAACCGACACAACAAATTCCTTTTAAGGGTTAAAAGTCCTAACAATGTGCTTAATTTTGATTGCAATAAAATTTCTCCAACATGTCACATACTGTAGTCATAATATGCCAAAATTCACTAAAATAGCCCTTTTTGCAACTTTAACTGCAATTAACTCAAAATTGTGACGTGATAGAGCAATTTGGCCAGCGGCATTGTTTTTTGCGATCCAAAATCTATAAGAATCACCTACTCTGATCCCAGTTGATTTTCACAAATTTCTTTTTGTGGTCCTGTGTAATCTCGTATAATTAGTTTCAACATCCCATATAATTTATTTACTTATCAGTTTCATCTATATTGTATAGAGGGAACTCTGAACATAGAATAAGCTCTACTCTACTCTATCATCTTCCTAATGCTGCTTTGGTAGCGCTGCTTTGCAGCAAAAAATCAGTCAGGCTAAGTAAGACCAAATCTGACCGACGTTGGAATGAATTCGTTTCTTAGTATGCGGCTAGAATGCAGTATTCCATGATAAATGCTGCAGCTTCTGAAGCACAACGGCGATCGTTCTTACTTAGGTATTTCCCCTACGCGCTGACATGAAGGATGAACTAATTATAACAGTTCATCTCCCTAATTGGAACAGGCAGTCTAGTAAATATTCCATCAACAGCAACGTACTCCCGTTGCGTTGGCGTGTATTCAGCCAATTGAAAGATCACGCGCGGAACACTCCCCGTAACGTTCATTCGAGAACTATTTAGTATTAGTGATTCGATTTTAACTAGTTAATCTGTTTACATCACAATTATCTATATTCACATAATTATAATTCTTACTGTTCTGACATTAACTTAATTAATTTACAATAAATGAATTATAAGACGACACAACTGGCAAGTAATATATACAATTTATTACAACGTTTCGACCATACGGATTGTGGTCCTTTCCAAGTGTTAAAAATTACATCAATCTGCAATTAGATAGGTACAGGTCTCTTATACACATCTAGATGTGTATAAGAGACAGGTTCTAATAACACTATTAATTTACAAAAGGACACTGAAAATCTAAATGTAATTTATGATGATTTAATTATGAACAGTTAATTTCGGTCTATTTATTTATTGACAATTTTGATTTGGTTTGTCCTTTTATCCTTATTCTCATAAAACGACTTTATTCGAGTGCTAAATGTAACGCTGTATAGACGTGCTTTGAAACATGTGCTCTACCGCCCTATGCTGCACCAGGTTGAAATGTATATATCGATGTAATAATTGTAAGTTTTATTCTCTTCTCCGGGTTTTTTAATATTCTTTAATTTTGTATACCGATCGTTCATTCTGTACCTATCTAATTGCAGATTGATGTAATTTTTAACACTTGAAAAGGACCACAATCCGTATGGTCGAAACGTTGTAATAAATTGTATATATTACTTGCCAGTTGTGTCGTCTTATAATTCATTTATTGTTAATTATTCACT
The DNA here is from genome assembly GCA_003063805.1 of Aphaenogaster ashmeadi. NCBI lineage: Eukaryota > Metazoa > Arthropoda > Insecta > Hymenoptera > Formicidae > Aphaenogaster > Aphaenogaster ashmeadi. Next base: position 319,616 of record NJRQ01000207.1, on the reverse strand, counting down.
GGCGATTGGAGAAAAATAGATTTTGGTTAATTAATTTAATTTTATTATTATATACTAAGTGTGTTAGTTGTTAGTTAATTTCAAAATATATGATGTAATATATAAAAAATAAATATTTTCTTTGTAAAATTATATAAATGATAAAATCACTTAAAGAAATCACTTCCAAGTAAAGTCGAGATTAAGAATTCTTATGACTTATTAGCGAATTTTAACATTCTGTCTTAGTTAAAAGTAGATTCAATATATCGTTCATAGATACATTTTATATTTAATTTACTATATGTATATTTCAAAAATAAATATATTTTGATCTTAAATAAGTTGTTATATTAACAATTATATATTTTCAAAATTATTTTCTATTTTAATTGGCATATTTTAATATGCTTTTTGCTTTAATAAAATTTAATACAATTTTATATAAATCTTTAATATAAAGAAGATTTTTAAGAATGAGGTATATTTCGAAGAATATCTGCTTACTGAGGACAAAATAATAAATGTATAGGAATAAGAACAAGAATATCTACTCTATTTGTTTTTCATTTTACTAAAAAATGTGAATCTGTAGAGATTGCTGGCTTCGAAGACACATGATTCATATTCATGTTCTTATTTCTTTATGCACATACTTCGTGCTTTACACAAGGGATGTGGGATTGAGTCTGGCGAGAAGTATTCTCTTGTATATATAAATAGAAAACGGTGGTGGAAAACTAGTGTAAGAATATATCATAAGAATATCGGAAAGCTTGCAATACGCACGCAAAATATCGCAAGCGAAGCAAAAGTTTATTTCAAAGGGGCAGATATTCTATTCAACCGGAAGTTCGAAGAGAACTTATGAATTTGAGTCTTGATTAATTTCGGTTTATTAAAATCATTATCAATGTGGAATTAACGCACTGTCCTTCCGATTTCCCAAGAAGAACAGAAAATATAGTGAGGAGCTGAGAGATTGTAAGCTTGCGCGCGATTATAAGTAGGTCAGATTTTCTCTTAAAAGGTCTCTTAAAAATCTTTTGTCGCTATCGCATACGTCGTGATCACTCGATATGTCGAGGACGTGAAAATGTCGGTCGAAAGGATTACCCGGCTCCTCCTCTCAACACCGCTGCTTCAAGGTTTCGCGCGCACGAGAGAACAACCCTTTTTCGTATTCATGCCCTCGAGCCAACCCCTACAATCCGCCTCGGCTTAACTCACTCGAGATTATGTCCGTACGTGTATCCCAAAATTTATGCTAACATTGAACCGACCGTTTCTTCCCGCTGTCCGTCCCTAAACTGAGCGTTTCCTCTGGGAATTTTTCACTTTCATTTTCCATCAATATCTTTCACTTACTCGTGATATTTTCCATTTTGACTGACTCGGTACAGCGTGTACCTTTGAGAACTCCTGTAACTCTTTTTGCATAAATAAAGAAAGAATTAAATATGTAATTAAAATTTTCTTGTGTAATGATTTGTGTATATGTGTATATATGTGTGTATAAATATTTTATATCTGTTTTTAATCTAAAAGTTTCTTAATATTTTCCAAATGTTTTTCAACAAAGAAATATTTGAGCAAAGAAATTCTTATTACAGAAACTTTTAAAAAGGTAGCATACACACATGTTGGTGGATGTATAACTATCTCACTAAAATTAATATTACAAACTTAAAACCTAGATAATTATGGATTTTTATATCTGAGGATTTGCTCGCGTAATAATTACTGAATTAAAATATATCCTATATATATTACAGTTTTTTAAATATCTTACTAGAGATGTTATAATAGCAGATAATTGAAACCGCGTATAATTATAGATACAATGCAATATAATTTCCAACAAATTAGCTTATCGTATTTATCGTAATTTCGAAATAATTTTGACAATTAACAAATATTGTTTGCCGAAGTATATTTAGGATATTTAGTCCTTCAATTGTGTTTTTATCATGTAAGCTTAATAGTATTATTCAGTACTATGCGACATATCGAGTGGACGTTAACGAACTTTACGGCGAGCTGTCACATCAGCTATTAATGCGGACAAAACTTTGTTTACTACGTCGGTTATTCGATGATAACCAGATGTGTTGCCAGATAATCTCGGCTAATCAAGTGTCATTTCGTTCATTAACGGGTGAATTCTCGGAAATCAAATTGTTCCTTATTTCATAAAAACACACAAATGAAACAAAAATAACGTGAGTATTTGAAATCCTTTTTCTCTTCAATGTTCATTTTTTATGTTGGTTTGTTTCATCAACGGTTTCTGCAGTTTTTATACTGTCTATGCAAAAGCATAGTACCACATGTACCACACATATATCATCCTTTCCGGATTGTTTTTACATTCTCACGGCAATTTATTTAAAATTTCAATATTTATTTAGGAAAAACAATATTATCTGCATTCTTATAAAAATAACAAAGCGTTAAGAAGCACAACTGATCTCTGCGCTATGGAACACGTACATAATACACTCAATGCACATGCCATGAATACGTACAGCGGAATTTATAGCGACTCGTTATTGATGGCAAAAGTGGCCCGCTCGGATTTATCAATACCGGTTTCATTAGAAATTTAGTCCAATTTAAGTTTCGTCCCGGTTTGATTCCCTCTATGCTATTGAATCGACAATGCTCCCTTGTTGTACCAAACCTAATCTCGGATCTGCTTCGATACGAGAAGCGCGTAAGTCGGCAATGGTGTATGTATCGAGATAAATTCACATAATCTACACACAAACACATGTGCATTTTGTTTACTGTTCTCAATGCCGACATTAATGGTGCTTTTACTTTAATCGGCTGCTAGGTTAGTTCTATTAAAGTTAAGGACGGATTCCTCTCTCTTCAGATAAATAAGTAATCAAATGCATGGTCTCTCGATTAACATTATTTTTGTACGCAGTTTCCTTTTAAAAATAATACATGATGATAAAATATTAATTCGTCAAACAAAATTTTCATAATCGCAATCAGGATCTTATAATTTCGGGACTGAATAACTAATGAAATGAAAGGACGATAATACTCTATAATAATCTGTTATTCGCACAAAATTTTGATATAATAAAAAATATATGAAATAAACTAATATAAATTTAAGTAATAACAATATAGCTCTAATATAAATTTAAAAATTATACTTATTATACATGTGTTATATTGCAATTGTTTTTATTTTTGAGAACAGTGGATTATAAATGCTAGTTTCAAGCATTTCCATCAAAATTAGATCAATGATGAGATGTGTTTTAAACTGATATTTTTAAGAAAACTGTTAATTGCGAAAACTCGAAATATCGATATCACATTTCAAACGAAGAGAAAACGTGTCAGCCACAGCTGAGTTTTGTCTCCTTTTCATTTCCGACTCTGATGTACCGTACAAAACTATTGCAGCTTGCTCTTCTTTCTAGCATTTATTTCTTATTTTTATTTTTACTCATGATTCGTTTGCGAGCACACAGCCGAACTATCAGGAAGATATATTTCCGTAGCTCACTCGACCGACATTCAAAATGAAGAAAAAGGGAAGAAGATCACGGAAACTTATTTAGAACAACCACAAGAAATACGGACGACGGAGAAACTGCAAAACGAAATAATGAGAGTCAATTGATCGTAGAGGAAAAATTTAGAGTTTAAATAGATGTGTACTGTAGTGTCTTTCAGCAAAGGTAACATTCTCGTATCGTCATGTACGTCTTGTACGCGTCATTTTTCTTCTCTATTAACTCTCATTATTTCGATTACTTTAACAGTTTATAGATAATTATTTTTAGTCGATAGAGTTCTTTTATTATCTCATCCGGAATTTCAAGAAAAAAATTTTAATATGATAATTAAGATTTTGTTAGACAACGGTTATCCATTAGATTTCATTTTTTCTACTATTAATACTAGAATAAAAAAGAGGGTTTATACAGGCAATAATCATAACGAAGAAGGATCGGATGCC
>NJRQ01000207.1:300974-314125 GCA_003063805.1 Aphaenogaster ashmeadi | reverse complement strand
CGTACTTGTATATATGTGATTATAAATTCTTATTGGACCATCCTGCGCTTTGTACCAAAATGTACAAGTGAGAGGACAATCTCTTAGTCCCTAAAAGTAAAAAAAAATAGTTTGTTGAGATTCGAGGTCCGGAGTACTCCGTTCGACCGGAAGTAGCAGCGCCTAATTGCATATATATGACTAAAAATTCTTATTGGTCCTTCCTGCGTTTTGTACCAAAATGTACAAGTGCGAGGACAATCTCTTAGAGATCCCTGAAAGTAAAAAAAAATAGTTTGTTGAAATTCGAGGTCCGGAAGTGCTCCGTTCCGCGGGAAGTAGCAGCGCGTACTTGTATATATGTGATTATAAATTCTTATTGGTCCTTCCTGCATTTTGTACCAAAATGTACAAGTGCGAGAACAATCTTTAAGATCCCTAAAAGTATTAATAAAAAAAAATGGTTTGTTGAGATTCGAGTTCCGGAAGTGCTCCGTTCAGCGGGAAGTAACAGCGCGTACTTGTATATATGTGATTATAAATTCTTATTGTTCCTTCCTGCGTTTTGCACCAAGATATACAAACTTCAACTACATAAAATGAATTATACTACAAGTGTAATTACGAAAGCAATGGTTACGTTAAATATCACATACTCTTGAGCTATCTGTTTTATTAATGCGTTATTTAAGCTAATAGACGCAATTATTAGTTACAAGCGCATTTTAATCGGAACGGATTTTAATCGAAACGAAAAATGTATATACATCCATTTGACAGAATTAATTCAGTAGAAATTTGGCATGGATGAAATTGGAAGGTAGCAATTTCCACAACGTCTATACATAGGATGTGCTGCACGCGTTGCACCGCGGAAAATGTCAGAGTTGTATTTTGGCTAGAATTGGAAAATTGCTCTCCCTACGAAATTTTTATACGTACCGATAAAAGTAATTTACCATTTCGTTACTCTGTATGAACAGAATAAATTGGAATAAACAAATACGGCGGAAAAATCTGCTGTAGGGCGATTTCAGTTTTCTGAAAGATTAGCTAGATTTAAAATATATCTGATATTATTATGTTATAATTATCTCCACTGCGGTATTATATGTAAAAATTTTATTTCGTAAACAGTTTAATTGATTATTATTATAAATTTAAAAGAGATATTTCTATGTACAAATTTTTAGATCTATGATTAGATTGGATTAGAACTGTAATCAGTATAAGAAATCTGACGATTCTGTAAATTTTTAAATCTATAAAATCATAAATCACTTACTCACTGCTAAATATATGAATCCGACGATATTTATGAATATGAATTCGTGATATTTCTAAGTTTGAACAACAATACATTTCTATTTAAATTGTGTGCATAGTGCTTAAATACTTGCTATAAACATTTTTTATTTAAATTTTAATTATTAAATTATTTTCTATTAAAATTTCATTTATCAAATTGGGATAGGTATTAGTACCTATCAAATAACAAACCAAAGAAAATTCACCAAACAGATTATGGCCGTCATAATTTCGTGAATTTAATTCGTAACGATGAATCTACATATTATGTTGCAATGACGTGCGGGAGATCTATCGAGGTATCGTAAGCAGAACAGAACGAAATAGATTGTCGACAAGAAAGATTATGAGAATTCTTATGAATTGTCGATGAGCGTCGTCTACGCTCTTATTCGTCTCCGCCGCGCCGTGCCACAATCGCCATTAATGGCTGAGTATCTCTCGACCTGGAAACTCTGGCTTGTAAGACTGGGAGATATTACGCGAGAGGAAAATTTTCCAGAAACCGCGCAGCTTTAATCGCGCGATATTAACGATCGGAATTTCTTTTAAATGTAATTCTGACTTATAAAAGTATCGCTTTTGGCGCGCAAAAAAAGTGAAAAAAGGAACAGAGAAAGGAAAGAAGAGAGCGAAAAGAAGGAAAAAGAAATTTATATATTGTGTTCTAAGTTAAATTTTCTGTAATGAATAAAGATAATCAATATCATAATATAATAAAATAAAAATATGATTAAGTTAAAAAAGATTAATTATTCGTATCAAAAACAATGTGATTTGATTATTTAATTTCTCAATTATAAATAATCTCTCTGACAGTTTCAAGTAAGATTACGGTTATTTTAACTTTAGTGCGATTAATGGCGTTATGCAATACTACAGCGACGTGGCAGAAATAGAATGAAGCAATTTTAATGTCGCGTGTATTGGAACGAATGGCGGAAAAGTTCGAGGGAAGCTCGAAGATAGCATGCTAAGAACTTTGCAGTGCTATATAGCTACTTTGAAAGTCATTGTTGAAAAGTCACATTTCAAGATACTTGCGATGCGACATTACCAATCTCAAATATCTTTCCCGACTTTGTTGCAAGTTGAAAAATCGTATTCTTTAGCTTTACACAAAAACAAAAATTGGAAAATTAAAAATTCATGTAGAAATCTTAATGTTTTGATAAGCAAATTTAGTAAAGACCTTTCAATGTGAAAAAACCTTTTTATTATCTTTTATTGGTGAAAGTTTAATTATTTGCAAAGTTTAATTGCTTTAAGAATATAACGAGAAAGTTAATAATATTATAAACGTTTATGTATTTTCTATTGTATTATTTACTGTTAAAATTTTAAAATAGATTATAACAGAAGAAAACAATTTGAGGTAGTTATTAATAATGAAACGTATTAATCTATTAATTAATATTATGTTGCAGAAAATGAACTTTTATCGGTAAGTTAACAAGATACATTGTACGCAAAGTTAATCTTTTAATAATATTAGTCTAGAGCAAATTCTATAGTCTAGAACATTTGTTCGATTCAATAATTTACAACATTAATAATACAAGACGATAACATGTGTACGTGTTTATGGCGATCAAATCGCATCTTCGCCGATCAGATAGTTAATGAAAATTTTCCATTAGGCACTGTGTGCTAGCGCGCGCTATTATTCTGCACACCCTTATAGCGCCGTCTATCAATGCCATTTACGTCGCTATACGACTATTTGCTGCGGGAACGAAATCGATAATCCGATTTCATTATCACATCGTAGAGACCAGCTACGGTTCTATTAACTAGCATCGTGTCAATCCCATAAATATATGGCTGCGTGCACAATGGCATAAAATAATTACTATCGAGAGTTCGATTTCAGAGTACAGTGCATTTTATTTGATGCTTTTTGTTTCCATTAATTACAGATTGGCAGTTGTAAAACGATAAAAATATCATTTTTCCTACCTTTATCTCGCTTTATCAAACTTATTTTTCTTTCAACATTTTTAAATATAATTTGTAACATATCTACTCCAAATACAGTCTATGTATCTGATTTCCTAGGAAAAAATTTTGTTTTTTCTTTTAGCAGAAATGTTTTATGAGCTAAATATTTTTTAAAATGATGACTATTATAATCGATTATACGGCGTTTTCTATTATCTTTTCTAAATTATCTATTTGATGAATAAGTCGTTTTGCACTTTTAATCTGAACTTTTAAAAAAGATTATAACTGCATGAATAAAAAATATATGATTAATGTATTTTTTATTAATTATTTAATAAACGTTTATAAAAGTTAATAAACTTTTTCGTAAAGGTAAAAACCTTTTTACATGAAGGGTTGATTTGCATTGATTTTATCTTATTTGCTTATTTTATCAATTTATGATCAAATACCAACAAATGCATGGTTTAATAAATACCGAGTATTTAGACGTTTAAGTGCGAAGTTTCAAATATACGGCAAACTCATTATTCTTTAAATTACCAACCATTTAATTGTGATGGCCCATAAATCGAGAATAAATTTCAGGTCAGATCACTTTCGATGCTTTCAGCTTAGGTTACAGCGCGTTATTGTTTTGCAAAAGCGAAAACAATTTTAACAACTGGCTACCTAGATTTGCACGTCCGACCAAATCATCCAAGCGTTTAATATCAAATCTCACGGCGAAATACCTTGCGAGAGAAAATATATCGATAAATAAAAAACTACAAAAAATTCGGTTTGTTTAGCCAGTTCGTTTATTCTTTCAGAAATACGCAGCTTATCTACAAATATGGGTCCATTAATCTATAGCAACTACATCTATAAAGCGGTGATAAATAAATCTACAAAGCTAAGTTATGAAATAGCTAGTAACTTTAATTTTCCATATTCGCTTTATAAATATCAAAAAATACTATACGCAAATTGTAATATTTATTGTTATTAACAAATAGATTTTATGGATTTTTGTAGCGCTGATATCACTGAAATTATACCAAACTTGTTTTATAAATGAAAAATTAATGACTAGAGATAATTTCCGTAAATTTTATTTGAAATTTTGTTTGTGATAAAATACATGGGAGAGCACATCTCAAGTTGACAATCATGGAGAAATTCTTATGCGATGAAGTTTAATACTTTGGTGCGTGACTGCCACGAACAAATGTGAAGTACGCTGGTGACATTTGTGCTACCAAGTAATTCCCACGGAAATTACAATCACGCGAGTAACATGCATCGCGCTAGAATCAAGCAGACGGCCTCAGATATTAACTCGGGATCACGTTCTACGTGTGGTGCTAACATAATTATCATGTCGTCCGTACTCTATGTATGATATTCTAACGCGAATATAACAGTAATGTCAATATAATCGAATAAAAAATTTCACGAAAGACCCAAAGTCCCGAATATGATTTACGACAGTTCTGTAATAACGGTGTTAGAAGCTATATGATGAAAAATCATTTTAATATGTACTGCTACATATTCCAGACCAGTGTACTGGACACATGATATTGCGAACAATATGACATGCGTCATTTTGCTCAAATAGGAACTGCTAGCAAAAAAAGAACGAGTAAAATTTTTATTCAAAACGGATTCATGCAAAAATAATTATTTTTAAAAATTACCATTCTTATTTATTTAGATTACTATTTATTTTGTAACTAATTACAATTTACAATTTTTAGGTCATTCATAATTGCATTCGCTTTCATGGAAAATAAATATAGTTACAGTTTAAAAACTAGGATAAAACATCCTCCAGGTAAAATATCTAAATTTTGTTATTTTGTCGCTTCCTGTTTACGCTATACGCAGAAGATATCAAAATATTCATTAATTTTAATGACTGACGCTTTGATGCTTTTTGTTGGACAAACAACGACTCAGAAACTCGAATGTGATTTATTTTGTTTTATCATGGAATTGATCATGGAAAGCTGAGATCATATTTTCTAGCACATCTTGCAAAAAAGCCTTTTAGTTGAACTAAATATGATGAAGATCTAATATTTTAATGTGCACAAAATGCACTCATTAAAATACGTAGATAAAATTATACAATTAACATAAGTTACTGACAATTTTTACATAATCTCAGAAAAGCTATGCCAATTTTTGATACATTTTTGGTAAACATTCCATTAATACATACTGCGTATTCCGAAAAATGACAATTTTGAGGAGAAAAATATGACAGCCTAAATATCAATTAATATTGATTAGTAGATAATCCAGCAGACGCTAAATAATGTCGAATAAACAAGGGGACATCTTATGATTTATCGGATCACTTGATTTCTAAGCGAATCAAGCTTGTTGAACATTGATATAACCAGACTATCCTCTCTGGAATTCTCTTGATCTTCGTAACCTAGAATCGACAATTCGGGTCTCTGGGTCTCTCATCGAAGTTTCGTCCGTCCCCTCTCACCCCTAGTTTCCCTCTTCATTTCATCCCCGTAGCAATGTGTAGTGTGAACGCACCCGTACGCGCGCAGGGTATGGCATGGAAACGGCAGCAGGTATATACCCAGCCTGGCAGGAGCGTAGGTGAGCTAAAATAGATCGATGGACGTGCTGCGCACGCAAGTACCTCCGGTTGTACCCCTGCGGGGGTAGGGAACAGCGCGCCACGAACCTCGGTGGGTAGGGCGGCATCGAGAAATAGCTGGTGGGAGTCACTGAAGAGGGTGGAACGGCCAGAGGGATACCGCAGGAGAGAGGGGAATCTAGAAACGCGGAAGGAGGGAAGCCGTGTTGGAAAAACGGGAGGGTGAATGTGAGGAAGGAGGCAAGACGATATTGAAAAACGGAGAGGGTGAATCCGGGAGGGAGACGCGTTTCGTGGTGTCTAGAATGTAAGAAAAAGAAAGACGGAAAAGGAAGAAAGATAGTTGCTGGTAAGGCTGTTTCGAGAAAGAGAGATGGCCGAGAAAAGTAGGGGTGCGTCGAGGCAATGGACAGGAGAGAGAGATAGTGATATAGTGTCTCAACGCGAAAAAGGAAAAGGTATACACAAACGGTAGAGACGGAGAAGTCTCTATGGAGGAAGCGAAAAATAAGGCGAGTAACGGGAATCGGAACGAGACAGATAGCCCAAATTCTGACTAAGAGCGAGATGGATGACATGCGAAGAGGGGGAACTATCTGGGTGGGAGTGATGCGCCGGGGTGAAATCGGGAGGGTGCAACTGGTGAAAGTGGAAGGAGTGGAAACGCGAGCGGCTGGGGGAAGAGGGAGAGAGGCACGCGACGACATCTCACCTGTTTATCAACCCGCCAGTCTGGTTTACGCGCCCGGTCATCCGCCGACTCTACAAGTGGCTATTCCACTTCGACTCTCGAACGTGGGCTCGTTCGCTTAAATCTTTATCGATTTATTTCGAGGACCCCGGGAATATTTGTAAATCGTGGAAGTACGTGCGATTAACATTCGAAAGGCGATACGTCGTGTCACGATTTGCTTCAACGGATCTTGCTTCTCGATAACTCCTTCTCGCCATCGTCGTCGAACGTCTGCGTGACGGTGAGTAATCGGAGTCTGCGTTCGGCCCTGGTGCGAACTAGGTCACCAGTGGCACTACTAAATCGCGCGGTCGCTTCCGGTTTCCACCGGATCAGACGGCAAAGACTCCATTCGGAATTTGAGACGCGCGCGCGCTCCGACTTGTGTGATCTGCGTGTTAATTGTACGTATTTAGAAACTCTGGCAATTTCGTGCATAATCGCTTTAATTGTCTATCTCATTACGGCGCAACGTTAATCGCTGATGGTGAATTAAATTAAAATTAATATTAGAAGAGATTGAAATTTAATAATGCGTAGTGGTGACAGTGATCAATTTCTCGGTTAATTCTGCTCCCAAAAAATCTGTTGTTGTATTTTTTTTGGAACTTGATGTAACAAAGGAAAAATCTTTTGGAATTGGGAACGCACGTATTTTAGTAGCAGCTGACACGTCATCTAGTAGCTTCACCGTTCACTCGACAAAACGCATACGATTGTTTTACTAGAGCAAACAACGATAGAAAAAGTTGTAATCGAGTTTGTCTTTGACACGTTCCGTTTAACTTGTTAAATAAAGCGAATGAGACGAGACATATAAAAATCACAATCACATAATAATTGTCGCATGACAGAATATCTTTCAATAATTTTCCGTTAATTATCCTGGGCAACTTTTTCAATGCAATGGGAGTCACGGTTTGAACAATGTCACAATAATAACAGACATTAGTTAAACATGACAGTTAATGGTCACATTAATGCGAATCCTATCCCGGTGAGACACGTACGCGATTGAATGGCATAGCAAGTAGTGAGAATCAACGTATTGTCGGACATGTCGAAGATTATCGCTCTATCTGAATTGTCGTTCGTGGGTCGATGAACAGATAATGTCTCTCCATGGGTGGGAGTGCCAACGCAATACAGGGTATAGAAGTGGCTTCTTTCGTGATATATTACCTAGAGAGTATTCCTTAACATATCTGCTCAGTGAGTTTTATATATCTTACCATATATGCCACAGTAAAATTTTCATCATCATAAGTTTATAATGACAAAATATTATGTAACATAATTAAATAAGACTATATTTTCATAGTGTGTCGGATTGCATACTTTTTACTTTACTTTGTTATTCAGTTATTCATATCATTCAAAATTTTATATTAGATGGTATTTATTTTTTACAAGCATTTTAAAAAATTTCCATAACGCCAATTACCAATGACCACCGTCAATGAAAAGTTCAGATACCGATCATGGATGACCACATTGGCAGTTAACATGTTAAAATAATCCTCATGAATATATTTATTTAGAAAACCAGTAAGAGAATTTATTCATTAGAAATTTATATTTTGGAATCCATGAGGATACGTTAGGATATGTGAGCATATGTTATACTTATAAAATAATCAATTAGAGAATGTTTTATCTTCAATTTTTATTCAAGTACTTGAAATATTGTGAGATTGAAAAACATTTGAGTGAAATGTATAAAAGTCTTTTGTTTGAAGAGATGTGTTGCGTGTATTTATGTATATGTCAATGTAAGCTCAAACAAAATTATTAGGATATGTTTATAATTATATATAAATGCTTCTCTGATTTATATAATAATATATTGAAATGAAATTTACATGTTGGCATTTAATAGGTACGGTTTTATCAGGTTTTTATTTATAAATTAAATAATTATATCAACTACTCTGGTTTCTCCGACGTCAAACTCGCATTTAGCGTTACTATTTATTTGTTGATCCTTGTTATTATTAAACCGATCGCTGAGGATGCCGCCGATAAAATAATCGATAACATTTCGATAAAAATTCTAATCATTAAAATTCTAAACATTAGCGTGCTGGTCGCCTGATCCCGATGAACAAGAATTACCAGCAGCTGTGATATAAATCGTCGGATATATCGAGTTTGTTAGAGTTGAACCTGCGATTCTATTAAAGTTATTAACTCGTTTTTAAATCCATCTTTCCGCGCAAGCGGGAAATTGATATTAATCAACAGCACAGAACATAGCCTTCGTTAAAAGCGCGACGTCGTGTAGCATTTGTTAATTAAATGACAGCTGGAACGAGTAATCACTCCTGGCTCGATGGGACACTGTGCGCGCATCCAAGATGCAAAATAGCGAACTCTTGCAGTCTTCTTTTCGCAATCGATCGGTCGTGCTTGTCAGTGACGGAAGCACTTTTGGCGGGATCAAAGATATCTGTTGGATTACAAAGATCTGTTTCTACACGGCGACCTAATATAAGAGATTCTGCTCTTTTTGCGTCAGACGAGTAAGCTCAACTGGGAAAACGAAGCTCTATAAGCGAACAAAAAAGCAGCGAAGGCATTAAATGGAAGATGTAATTCTGCAATTCGGATTTAGTTGTCCGGATTTACGTGTTAAAATCTGTGTAATGTCTACATTTAAAACCTCGTTTAAAACATTATGTGATTATCGTAAAAAATAGGATCACTATGTATTAAAATGAAGAAAAGAAATTGTTTATTTTTTTCATGTTTGAGTATTAAGAATCAAATTAAAGAGAACGACAATTATTTTAATACTAATGTAAGACACATTAGTTTTTAAAATTACAATAGTACCTATTATAAGTATTTGCAAATTGAAGTATAAGTTAAGATTTGCACATATAAAAAAATCTCTTAATTAGCTCTAACTGAACTTTTTACAATTTTTAATTTTTTGCTTACAACTAAAGAATTCTAAAGAAAAATGTGGATAAAAATTATATAATGTATTAAAATGCATAAATTTTATATATTTTTCTGTATGCTGTATAGATTTTACAAACATATGCATAAGATTATTTTTGTTGATAATTTATATGCGTATCTCCGGAACATATTGACAAACGAAAGATAGCGGAATTTATATATTCTGTGACATATTCATGTAATATTTTCCTTTAATTTGAAAAATGCATTAGTTCTTAATATGTTAATATTCACCTAAATTGAAATAAAATAAAGCTTTTTTTAAACAAGCTTTTTAGCTTTTTAGTCATTTTTTATAAGTATCAACGAATTATTTCAGAAATAAGATTTTGATTTTGCATGAGTGCATAAAATATTATATTTGTTTTTCAAATATCTGGATTTAATGATATGTCGATTTATATGCAATTTGCGGATTTAAACTCAGAATTAAAGGATGGGATGGCCATCTATTTTTAACAATAACCTTCTGATATTTTTTGTCTGTCGATATGTTGCAGAGATGCATAGATAAATTATCAAATAAATAGTGGCTGAAAATCCGTAGTGATTATCAAGTGAAAGTTTTGGGATCTACCATATTGGAAGGATTCATTAGAAATTCATCGTCGACTGAAGCACGGTGCAAAACTGATGGAGCGCATCAGCCAAGAGATTTCCCTTCGCTCAATCCGACTAAGGAAAACACACTCGTCGATCTGACGTATTCGGTTCTGCGGAAACCCGTTCATCGTATTACCGTAGCTCCGTAAAGAAGGAGAAATGCTGAACCGAGCGAAATAAATTCTGCGATCAGGGTCGGATTTAACGTGACGCCAGAATTTCCCCTCGATTTCCGACTCGACCGTACTTAACTCGCCTCTGGAGTCGCGTTGCCAATCTTTATTCAGGTTTGTTCTCCGAAAAATGATGTTTGATTTAGAAGCCTAGGGATGAATCAAGTGCCAGTAAACCTCGAAAGTTTGTAAGAAAAACGGAACGTGATCTCTCTTTGTCTTTCTTTTCTTTGAGTTTTCGACAACTTGGTGATCGAGGTGTTTTTTTTTAAGAGTTCATATTTGCCTGGATAAATGAAGTGAAATCGTAAGCGATCATGTGGGAAGCTCGTAATGTGATAACGTATTTATTCAAAACTCATTGAATATATCATGACATGATGTATAATATACATTTTGTATGATACGCATTAATGTATGACATTGCATTACTAATATATATGATATAACAGTTACATCGTAAAATTTCCTTAACTACAATAATTTTCTTTTAAATAAATGCCTACAAATAGATATTATAATATGACCATTTATGTTACGATATGAGTTATATAGTAATTAGAATACTCCACATAGTTTTGTGCAATTTTAAAGTATCTAACATAAACCGGATCTCTTTGTTTTCGTACTACAAATTCTATGCTTGTCAGTAAATTTGTCTCGAAACATAATTACAATTGTGTACATTATCATTGACGTCTAATTTCGTTATCGAACTCCTCCCGCAAGCTTACGACGGACATGTCTGGATATATCATCATATATATAGTATTATGTTGTTTTCATCCCTTATAATTGCGTAAGGCGAGGATATCGTCTACGAGAGGATGAAAATGCTAATCGTGGCTGCTCTTGGTCATCTCTTAGTTATCCTAGGGCTTATCTTAACCCAAACTAGAGTTTGCTCGTTTGCTCATAACTTCCGCGGAGATAACAGCTTCGGTTGTATCTTTATCTTCTTGAAATTCAAAATCGGTATGTAAATCCATAAATAATTTACGTAAAAATAGTTCGATTTTAATCTATATGATACAGATATAAAAATAATTATTATTGCGAATGTAATAATTTTAAGATACATTTTTCTATATTTAACATTTAGAATTAGTACCAGTGGAATGATATATATATATATATATACAAGAGCGAGTCAATATTTATCCGCATTCTATCTCTAAAATTGATTATAACTACAATAGAGAACTTTCAAACACATCATTTTTCCACATGAGTCCTTTTGCTTTTCAATGCACTTAGTCTAGATTGCACAAGATTGTTTATGCCCTCAGAAAAAAAGTTTTCGGTTGCGTGATCAGCCACGCAAATTCTAAGAGGTCGTCAATTTCCTGTGGACCAACATGTGAAAGATGCGATGTATGCGTGGCTGATCACGTAACCGAAAACTTTTTTTCTGAAAGCATAAACAATTTCGTGCAACGCTGGACTAACAATAAGTGCATTGAAAAGTAAGGGTACTATGTGGAAAAATAATGTGTTTGTAAGTTCTCTATTGTAGTTATAATTAATTTTAAAAATAGAGTGCGGATAAATATTGACTCGCCCTCGTATATATATATATACATATATATATATATATATATATATATATATATATATATATATATCCTGATTTTAACTCTAAATTTAATACACTTTTGCTTGGCTATAAAACTGTAAACTTTCTAAAAATTTATCCACAAAGCTGCAAGTATTTTAACGAAATATATTTTAATATTTGATAAATTTACATTTTAAAAAAGCGTTTATACTCAAGACACATGCAGTGAAAATTTTTTATTAACAACAATTTAATTCCTATAAATTATTTCGTAAAAATTTGCGTAATTATTGAATTGCGTAATATTGGATCACAAACAGTGGTCCTAAGTTAAATTTTCATGAAATTGAAGTCTGCTCTAAATTCTACTGGAAACTCTACTATCGGTGGCCGGCTGATGACGCTTTGAGGTCTGCAAAATTGGAGCTAATTTACGTAAAGTGCATTATAAATCTGCGACATGACCTACCACCCTATCGTCCTATTGGTACATAATGGTGAACAATGGCCGCTATGCATATGTCGTATAAGACTCAGACAATCTAAAATATCTCTCTCTCTCTCTCTCTCTCTCTCTCCTCTCTCTCTCTCTCTCGAGCTTTTTATCGAAAACGTGGCGCGCTCGGAACGAACAGTGGTTCGTTCTTCCATCTTTATTACGATCATTCGTAGCGAAATAAAGAGAAAGAGGAAGAGAGAAGCGAGAGAGAAAAAGAGTTTTCGATGTTGCAAGCACGATAGCTGGATAATGGGAAGCAGCGAGAAAGCGGCCACGTATAAAAAGGCAGGGAAATCTCTCCGGGAGCCGCGTTAATTTTCCTCAATATTTTTTAGTCGTTATATCGCTTCCTCGTAGACAATGTTGCGTCGTAATAATGCTCGTAGCATGGATACAACAATGCGATATTTCAGAATTCTCGGAAGAGGATCTTTGGGGAATTGCGCGCGACTTATTCAACGTCGAGGATACTGCCCGCCAATAGAGTGTTTCTCTAATGGGGAATCGTTTTGTCCTTCAACAGATTACTCGATTGTTCCATGAAATTAATACTGCACGTTTAAGAGCTGTGAATGACTTGTATTAAAATATTCGATGTACGTACACGGAGAGAATTTTCTCTTAAAATTTACCCTGAAATTCATGGTAGTCATGGGACAACATGGTATTTCGAAGATTTTTATGCAATTTTCTCTGATTAATATCTACCACAGTAAAAAATATTAATATCTACCACAATAAAATATAAAATATATTTGATTAATTTTACTAAAATACAT
>NJRQ01000207.1:284036-300639 GCA_003063805.1 Aphaenogaster ashmeadi | reverse complement strand
AATTTTTATTATGTTGTTTATAAAATGTTTTTTTCCATATTTCAGAAATTCCTTTCGTTACCAATAATATTTGACAGATTGCCAAGTTGTTCCAATCTTATTACCAAACATAGTAAAATTTGTAGCGAATTTTGCGGCAAAATATAACGAAAAATTCTCTCCGTGTAGATTTTGAAATATTACGAATGACAAAAAATTATGCAGAAAATAATAGTCTTAATTTTAGTAACATGCTTGAATTCGAATTTGCACTACCATTAGCATATTTAAAAAAAATTATTGGAATAATATATTTTTAAATTGTTATTTTATTAATGTCATCGTTTGCAAAGTGTAGAAATTAAATACAGTGTTCTTTTTAGAACTTAAGGAATATACATATTGTTAAAATTAATATTTTAATTATATATATATATAATTAAAATATTAATTTTAACAATATGTATATATTGTATACACACACAATATATATATATATATATATATATATATATATATATACATACATATACACAAAAATCAATTATTTTTACAAATTTTAAAAGTTTGTTTTTTAAAATTTTACTTTAAATAGCGCAGTCATGCACAAATATTACACGTTATACAAATTTTCCATATCCAATAAATTTGTTCCTAATTAACAGAAATAACATCAAACATATTTCAGATTTGGGTTCATCACGCTGATTTTATTGAAGTGTCCTAGTTGTTCAAACTTTGATCATTCAAACTTTAATATTAATGACGTTCAAAATTCTGATGTGCATTTATGTATGCATGAAAACCAATCCTCATTTTCAAATATCTCATAGGAATATATCTCAAAAAAACAACTTAGTTTGAAAGTAAAAAATATATTAATAAATCAAATTCGAATAAATCTAATAACGAATGAGAGGAATAGTATCACCCTAATAGTATACCATAGAAGTTCACATCATGTTCTTTCGACAATTATTACCCAATTATATCGTCGGTCTTTACGCGATCTCTTACTTTAAAGCTTATTACAGTCTCGCGGTGCACGAAATCTGGCTTATCGCCGCTGCCGAATAATCGCATATTTAAAGCATGCGGGTGCGGCGAATATCTGGTTGAATTAATTAATGTAATTAACAGGCTGCTTGGCGACGTCGGAGGGTTGCGGGTAAATTCCGTGGCGCAATGCCGTGTAATGGACACACGACGTTCCTGCAGGGTGCATCAATGATACGCTAATAATTATAATAATCATAATCACAATCGCGCATAGAACCGGAGGCTGGCAAACCACATTCGTTATTGGCGCACGATTGACTTGTACGCGCCGCTGACGGTCCTGATTGACAGTGAATTCCGCGTAGCTTGCGGCTATCGATAGAAGTCAATTGATAATGCAACCGAATTGCTGATCACAACGAATGTTCACATTATTTGATTATTCGAAAAGATTATAGATAACTTGCACGTTCATTCAGATAATATTGTCCCATGTTGTTATCTTTGAAAGCGAAACGTGTGTTCAAATATTCAACGTTCATGTTTCATTATCTTTAAGAAATATTTATATTTAAATAATATATTTTGATATTCAAACCATGATATTTCTATTTGCGATTTGCACATATATGTCAAATTAGTAGGATAATCGCAATAGATTTGCTCGATAACCTTTCCAGCAATTAAGAGATATGCACGTAGTCAGCACTCACGACCAACAGTTCGCAGCAGGAAGTTTCGCAAATTCGGATTCGCGAATGTCACGTGAGATTTGTGGCGACGATAACACGGACGTGACTCGCACAGGAAACCATAAAAGAATTAATACTTCGCGAATTAATGATTCGCTAAATGAATGCTGACGTTAAATAGAAGATTAAATAAAAATTTAATACATTCATTGTTAAATTTTTCCTGTCATATTTACTGTGATGGATACTTTCTCTGCTTGTTCATTATAATTAACATTTTTCTTCGGTGAAAGCATATTTAGTTTTAGATTATCTGATAATGGTTGAGTGACTGCTATTCTCGTTCCTGTTATCAATTATGACGTAAATGAGGAGTTATTGGCATAAATTCTTTTATATTCTGTTTTAATATTTTCAATGCAGTAATTTTGCTTAAAATTAGAGATAAACTAGATTTTATAATTAAATTCTCTAATTTTTTCTAGAAACTTTCAGATATGCTTTTTAATTACATAAACTGTGAGAAGTACAAATTTTTATTATTTATAATTATAAGTTATATTTATAAGTTATATGTTTATACGTTATCATTAATAAGAAGTTTAGATTAAATAATGAATAATCTATTTTAGGATTCATTTATTTTTTATTTATTTAAGATTTTAATGTGGCAAATAAACTCTTGTTATATAAAACTGAAATCCATGCGAACAATTCTCTTTAATAAAAGTGTTGGATACGACCGTGAGCCACGCTGAACGCGACCCGATGAATAATGCATAAATTCAATTCACGCCTATCGCGCGTAATTAATCTCGACGCTTAATTGAAGCAGAATTGATACGTTCCGTTCGGGGGCGTTAGTGATTTTCGTAGCCTTCTTTGTACGGTATTTCATTCTCTCTCTTTTTTACTTATTCTTGTTTGAGTCTCAAGGATTGGTTAATTTACATCGGTTTCGAGGCAGTTACGGCAGAGCTATTGGGAAGCCGATGGTTTTAATATAAAAAACGATGTAACGAAAAATCGAACGCAACCGACTTTTTGCCTTATTGTTAGTCGAGAGCTTTTTATCGCTTTCATCGTCGATACGCATTCTACTTCTCCCGAAGTTTCTCTTTTCAATTTTTTTCTCCCTTATACTATATCAATCAGAACGTTCGTGACTTGCGCATGCTATTTCTTGGGCTTGTGGTTTAATTCTACCAGTTGTGTCGTTTTAAATATTTTCATTATATATAGTACGATTTAATTATAAAATATAATTTCACTTTACCGATTGTGTCCGCTTTCAGTTTTTTTTCCACGGTAATATATGCTTATTTACATCAGCGAAACGGAATTAACAATGATATGAGGAAAGTTCGCCTCTGCAATCCAAAAAATGTAAGAGAGTCGTGTTTAACCTGTGCAATAATATAATATATGTTTAATATATTATGCGAAAGACTCGTAGCATTTATCCTCATTCGAATTTATAATTTAATCAGATTATATATTTGATTAAATCCGAGCGAATATAAAATTTACGATTAAATTAAATTTAATTAAACTTTGGCCAAGATAAAATATAATCAAGTTAAAAATAATCAAGTTAAATAATCATTGTACAGAATGCTCCGTTTCATATGTCGGCCAGACGAAGAGACATTTGGGAACACGTGTTAAAGAGCACCAACGCGACATTATAAAACATGCTAGTAATCACTCAGTGATTAGCGCACACCGCATTTCACATGGACATAATTTTGAGTGGTCAAAACCGTCTATATTACATAAAGAAACACATACACGTAAACGTGAAATTGCTGAAATGTTTTTTATCAAAAAACATGCTCACACTATTAACTTACAGAAAGATACCGAAAATCTTACCGCTATATATGATAAAATAATTATAGCCACCTGGATGTATTTGTTATCTGCATATTATTATTGTTTGTTGACATTCTGCGTCGAAGATCAGTCGTTGTTCTTTATATTATTATTAGTTCGATTTCAAATCTCGATGTGATTACACTTGTCTTATTCCATCTGAGTTTCATCATAATTTATGTCGTTATTGCGCACAATTTATGTAAGCCTTTTTAAGTTATGTCATATCATTTGATTTATAATTGCGTTCGATTTATGTATAATAATACGTTTTACTTTTAGATGACTTATTTGGGCACATGTCATATATTTGATATTGCGCTATAACGATTCACTTGATAAGGACCACAATCTGTGGTCGAAACGTCGTGTTGTATTAAATATATCTGGCCAGTCAGGTCGAATTTAATTACGTAATCTTGTTTTTAAATAATCAAGTTAAATAAAACAAAAAATTGATGAAATCTTTTATTTGATGAAATTAGACACACGCTGATTATATAGCACTATAGAATATAAAAAATTACAACGCAAATTAAAAAATGATCGTATCGTATATTATCGTGTTTGGAACGTTATCGGGCGTTGATCTGGATGTAAAAGAATGCGATCCACAATGCCACTCCTTGCACAATAACTGTCTGGTTATACGTTGACTGGAACTACTGGTGCAATTTATCACCCGTAGCGCGCTTCCTGAAGCGTTTCTTTTATTAGCGTACAATATGTCGTAGTGACCGGCTTCTAACACCGGCTACTTGCACTGGTATGTGGAATACGTGATTCTATGGTAGGCAAATTGGACGATCGTTTTGGTATCGCATGTCGAAAAGCGTTTACCGTGCATTTTGCGAATTAATTGCTTTGCCATTAACGTTTTTCATTTTATTCGCCGCAAATTCCCGCTTGGATTACCTTTGAGATTTTCTCCGCAGCAAAATTTGTAATTAACATTCGTAAATAGTGACGCGGGAATAATTGATTTTTTCATGTTTGACGCGCTTACGTCTAATTAACTACATATTTCAAATTAATATGGGCATTTCTTTATTTAACAAGCTATCGAAGTATTGGATATCTCGTCGAATTATATATATTCTATTTGTGAGGTAGAGATTGTGTTATTAAATACGAGAATGGATCTGATCACAGAAGTTACGCAAAGTAACCGAGATATGAATTAAATACACAATCGGTTTGAAATAGGCAGAATTAATTTGTGTTTCTGCGAAGGTTGCCGATATGTGTTTATGAAAGATATTTGAGATATTATTTGAACGCAGATTTCGCTCAACAAACAAATACGCCTACTTCAAAAGCATTTTCCTGTGAACGGCAATACGAATTGAATCCTAAATACTCGCTCGTGGCTCGCATATTATTGCGTCGAGAATTATATTTGATATTGCTGTTACTAAATTCCATCTGACTAAATCACAAAGCTCTATATAAAATTCCTGTACATCCTCTATAACTCAACTCTTTCGCTTTTCTTTACGCGTTTGTTGCGCAGATTTGTTTGACATACGACCGACATACAACAGCTGTGAAATGTCAAAATAACGAAGTATACACACGAATAATGGGTGCAAAAATTCCGAAATCGTCACCTTTATAATCCTTCCTGTTTTATTAAATTTTGAAATCTTTGAATATATATGAATATATTCAGTATATGATTATATATGAAATTGCATAGCGATTTTTCTCTCAACACATGACATTGCAATGAATAAGTTAGTAGAAGAACTGTCGAATTTTCTGCATCTTTTATTAAGTTTACTTTTTATAACTTTCTGCATTATTCTTGGCGCTTAAGATGTCACATTTATATTCAGCAAGCATCTTCGCATAAAAATCACTATTGATAAGCTTCAAGAAAGTTATTGCTCAGCAAATTTGTCTTCTTCTCGTCAAGATTTTGTCTAAAAATAAGAAAGTAGGTGAGAAGGAGAGATGCGTAGTACATTTAACATATACATATCGCGGCATAAACTTTTCATGAGTTGTTGATTACACGTGGCAACCGGAAATTTCCATTCGCCTTGCCGTGTCTCGATCTGCTTGGTGTTCAGACGTTGAAACTTTCAGTAAACGTCGGCATGAGCCAAGTTTTAACGAGCCTCATACTCTGTTCCCGTCATTTCACCGACGACGATCCTTCAAACGCGTTCATACGGAAATTATTCCCATAACAAGACGACCAATTCCTGACGGAAATGCGAGGTGACCTCTCAACGGATACACACCATGTCGATATCGACTACTTCCCATAACGCAATGTATTAATATATGGGGCATTATTTATGAAGTGATCCACCCCAAATTTTTAAAGTTTTCCGATCATGCTGAAATTTGCACAAATTGTAGTCCTATCAGAACTAAAATCATTGCTCAAATATTTTTACCCCTGTCCAACGGGTTGTCTACTTACAGGGGCTTGGATTTTTATCATTTGGGCCGTCGCGTCGAACTTCAAACGCCGATAAATTTCAGTAAACTATTCCGATTTTAAAAAACAAGGTGTGATTTTGAAAGGTCTTTTTATGCCCTTTAATGCTATAAAATCCATTTTTTTAAAGTCAAAATTTACTTAAGATTTTTGAAGATAAAGATAAAAAATCGTTTTTTCTCAAATTTGAGCACCTTCGATTTTCTTCTAAAAAATCTCAAAAAAGTAGGATTCTTCCCCTTTAAAATGATTCCAGGCTCAAGATGGGCAGACTTTTAGTTTTCGAGATATGGTCCGTTTTAGGACCGAGCGCATCACCCACGGTGCAGTGTGGGCGCTATTACAAATGCCACAGATGAATATAGCATTAAATCTATTGTAATAGTGCCCACAATGCATCGTGGGTGATGCGCTCGGTCCTAAAACGGAGCATATCTTGAAAACTAAAAGTCTGCCTATCTTGAGCCTGAAATCATTTTAAAGGGGAAGAATCCTACTTTTTTTGAGATTTTTTAGAAAAAAATCGAAGGTGTCCAAATTTGAGAAAAAACGATTTTTTATCTTTACCTTCAAAAATCTTAAGTAAATTTTGACTTAAGAAAAAAATGAATTTCATAGCATTAAAGGGCATAAAAAGACCTTTCAAAATCACACCTTGTTTTTTAAAATCGGAGTAGTTTACTGGAATTTATCGGCATTTGAAGTTTGACGCGACGGCCCAAATGATAAAAATCCAAGCCCCTGTAAGTAGACAACCCGTTGACAGGAGTCAAAAAATTTGGGCAATGATTTTAGTTCTGATAGGACTACAATTTGTGCAAATTTCAGCATGATCAAAAAACTTTAAAAATTTGGGGTGGATCACTTCATAAATGCCCCATATATTAGTATTAATACATTGCATCGGTACAATTCCAATGATTTCACTTTTTCGCGTGTCTCTAACAGCATATTTTAGATCTAAAAAATTAGAATAAATTATGTACAAATAAAATACTTACATTTTAATTATCGCGATAACACTTAAATATGTTTATGGAATACAGAAAACATCATGGAAAAATTATATATATAGATATCAAGATAATGTTTATCTTTTCGTATAATGCAAGAGAATGAATTTTTAAAACGATTGGCTTCAATAACAGTGTTTGCTTTAGCAATAAACGGAATGTCTTTCTTTCTCGAGCGAAGCGTTCTCGTTTCACACGCACTATAGAACAGGTCGATCGAAGAAAGTAGTCGAAGGCGGACGCCATAGGGTGTGCTCTTTACGCGATTCCTGGACACAGCCGTAATCCGATTTATCCATCTTCCCTGTGCGATCAGAATGTTAAGAAGCGCATACTCGAAAATACAGCATATTCCTCGACGATCGGCATAAAATACTTCTGAGTGGCATGAAATAGTTCAATATGCGAGGAATTTGGAGAAATATTATTCATAGCTCGAAAGGAAGTTACGTCGATATTTGAGGTATTTTAATAGCGCAGATATAATATGTATAATTAAAACGATAAGCAGAAATTGCTTTATATTATAAGAATAGTAAAATTTTTCAAAATTATTGCTGAGAATTCTCTGGTGGAAATCTCCCTATAGGTAGGCAAAAAGGGGAGATACCCATGGGGAGAATTGGGACTTCTACCCATGGGTATCTACCTATGGGTATCTACTTATGGGTATCTACTCATGGGTATACCTAGAGCACAAGAAATATTGTAGGAGACAAAATAGATAAATTTCTTTACAGTTTTTTCGGGAAGGGGGAATCTTATAGATGCTTGTTAACATCAAAATTAATAAATTGCTCGTCAATTTAACATGTGAATTAATTTCGGCTTCATGTAAGGATTGTGTTTCAAGACCGACGAATATGCGGCGCGCAGTTTGCATGAACAAGAAATTCACAAAAATTATTATTACGCACCAAGATCCGCGGTTGACCGACATTTGGCCTATTCTCATTTATATTTGACAATTTCGTTGGTCCTAATCTTATTATTATTTAAAACAGATAAACAAAATTTAAATATCACATATCATTTTTTTTCCCAATCGATATGAAAAAGATTAAGTATTACAGATTATTTAAGTATTATTAGATTTTGTAATATTTAATGTATTATTTTATTACCTATTATTTTATTAATGTACACCACATATGTATTAATTATACAGATTTTCTATTAAGTGCAGTATGCGAAATATAAATTGCTGTAGAAGCTATTATTTGACTTATTTGTCGTTAGTGTACATGTTTTTCTCCAATTGATTCTCTGCTCATTAGGGAGTTACATACACGTCTGAATGGGGAGACTTCGGGAGGGTCCTGATAGCCCACATCCCAATAGCACACATCGCTCGGTGCCTAGAGATTTTCCAGTGGACCACCAATCAAAAAATTTTATATTTAATTAGCTAATTGACGATGTGGGCTATCGGATCCCTCTCGAGACTTTTACGCAGTGTGAACATTCTTATATACCCAACTACTTAGGATAATGCCCAACATGTGGGAAAAGGGAAAATACCCACGACTCATAGAGAGATGCTCATTTAACATAGGAAGATACTTAAAATGATCAATTGAAAGGGCAGATCTCCGCGAGACATGGGGAGATGCCCATGCAATATGAGGAGATACCAACTCCCCATGGGAAATGCAATTTCTCAGTCAGTTAATCAAATTTCCATTAATGTTCTTTTTCTTTATCATAACATTAATGGTACGGATTCATTATCATTAACACGTTTCTTCCATTTTGCGTATATTTAAATCAACTTTTTATATTTGTAAATTCAAAATTATATACACAATAGAGATCTATGAATCTATTAGTACATACATTTGCGGAGTTCATATTTTCGTAATTCTAAAATTAAATAATTAGTTATTAGGCTCAGTAGATTTAAAAATCACAATAAACAGGAAGGGCTAATGGGCCAAGCTAGATGTACGTACTAATATGTTGTATTCTAAATTATTTTATATATCACCAATTTTATATAAATAATTGATTGACAACAAACGCGTTTCGACCTTAAATATGGTCATCCTCAGTGCGCCGTTAAAATTAAATTAATACATATAAATAAATAAATAAGACAATACATGCGCCGTTACAACAGATCCATTTATTTATTTATATGTATTAATTTAATTTTAACGGCGCACTGAGGATGACCATATTTAAGTTCGTAATTTTAGTCTCTTAATTTAACGTTCGCAACGACAAGCGTCGTTACAATTTTAATTATTATTGTACACAGGATGTAAACTAGCCTATATAACATGCATATTACATTATATAAACGTAACGGTACAAATGTATCGCGATTTATTACATAAATGTATTATGAAATGCAAGGCGACTCGTGGACAGATGTGTAAAATATGGGTTAATTAGATAATGGATAGTCTCTCTGTTACAACATTGCGGGGATTCTATACAATAACTCATGCCACCGTATAGATGAGAATGCATTAAAATTATTCTCCTACTTCGAGCAGGATTAATGGATACCACCTCTAAATTACAGTCTGTTTGTTGTATTTGAATTTTCGCCAATTATTTCGTAATAAGATTGACAGTACGTAAACCTTGTATATTTTTTATATTTCTATATAAAATATAAATCATCAAGAAAAATTTTTCATCGCATTTTGATTAAATAATAATTATGCTAATTGTTGATTATAATAAATATTGTAGACATTTACTGTAAAAATTATATTTATGCTCTAGAGAGAGAGAGAGAGAGAGAGAGAGAGAGAGAAAAGTTTTATAATATTTAAAATCGTTAAATAAACGAATGTGACTTTGTTTAACAAAGCATATAACTTAATAATAAGAAGAAAAGTAATGATGATATTTAGTGAGAAACTTTATTGCTTTTTATTAAAGCTGTATTCTATGCAGTTGCAATTTCCAGTGGAAACTAGTCTAAGTTCTTCTTTGACGCCAGATAATTGTCTAGAGTACATTAATCGGGAGAATAGTAGACATTAGTACAATTAGCCGACTGAGAAATTGCCTCTCTGTTTGCCGCTAACAATTAGAACGTTCTACAGTTTCCCTCGAACATTTATTTTGAATCCTGTCAGCTACAGATTACTTTTATCCGTGGTGCATGAATCACACAAAGCTGAAAATATTTCACAATTTGCAGATAGAGAACATTTAAATGTATTACATTTGTGTGTTCGTAAAAAGAATTTTTAACTATAAAGCTGGGAATACATAAAATACGTATTCAGTTTTTATCTCTGCCACTAAAAATGTATTTTAAGCTACCATGAAAATAATTAAAAAATTTATTTGTACGTAATATAGCATTTTATATTTAGTGTATTCTTTTCTATAAAATATAAAAATTTCATGATTTTTATAATTTGCAACTATTTTACAAAATGAATGTTATTAAATATGATTTATTTAAATGTAATTATATTCTTAAAAAATTTTCTTAATTGTGATATACTATTGCACATGTATTATAAAATATGATATAAGATATAATTGAAATTCACCAATGTAATATAAACGAATTATTTTAGAGAAAGAAATGGATGTGAATGCAATATAATTTTATTTGATATTAAACCTTCTTAAAACAATTACAAGTAATTTAAAAAAATGTCACACATTACGCGCTGATTATATTCTTTTCGTAAAATGTTATTTTTTAGTTTTGATTAACTCCTTTTTAATACACGAATATACTCGAAGAATTGATAGTTTTTATTGAGAGGTGAAGAAATTTCGTATTCTGAAAATTTGCCTCTTTATCAATCACTCGATTCGTGAATGAAGAGAACGAACGAGATGATGAAAAATGAAAGATTTGAATAGAGATGAAATAGAACGAGCACAAATCAATAACGAATTTTCCAATAATAGTGCACAATCAAAGCTTTTGGAAGCGATTAATGTCTTCCTTTAATCCGTTTTCATTTTTTCGGCATGATAGTTATATTCCATGAATAAAAATTTATGATTTATGATATAAATTTATATTTAATAATTTCGTAACTGTAATAAATAATTTTACCAGTATTGCTTTAATATCATATCATATTATGTTATGTCATATTGAATTTTATATATATATATATGTACATTTTTTGATAAGAATTAAATTTTGAGTTATTTATATATATAATTAATATAAGAACATTAATGAAAACTATAATTTTAAATTTGAGATATTTAATTTAAAAAGTAATGGAGATCGACATACGCACGATGATTATAGAAAATATTTTAAAGCGAATATGATGGAAAAATTTGGTAAAGAACATATATATACATTTCATATTCGTCAAAAATTGCGAGATGCATTATTCCATACGTAACTGATATGTATGTACATTCTCTTAAACACTCTTTGCAGTTAGTATTCATTACATATATTAAATATATATATATAAAACCATACCTAATATTATATAATTTATTGTACGATTCTATTACTGATTCTCTTCTGTTTCTTTCTGTTTTTTACACATTGTAATTCATCAATAATTAGACAATATTACACATTACGCGCGCGGTTTTAAAATCTGTATAATTTTACGTAAATATTTCCATGATACAGTTCTCCTGCACGCATTTTTCATCGTTCAGTGTAACAGAAGACAATGATATAAAACATCGCTCCTCAATTCATCTATAGATAAAGCTCGTCAACGCCCATGTTTGATTTCCATGTTATGAGCGTGACCGACGACATACATTATTTATAGACCCGCACAAGAACCTTCGTATGCTGGTAGATTTTTTACCGTAAAAAAATTTACATTCGTATGGGTCGTTATACGCCTTTCTGTGACGACATGCGTTCACTCACAGTTATATCGAAATATCCTCGTCGCGTACCCTTATCGAAACGTCTGGAATATGAAATTCACATAAAATGTAGGATTTTCCATCTCTATTGATTATTATATATTTATGTATTGCATTTACGCCAACATAAATTTCAGAAATATGGAAGTGTTTTTATTATGCGGTCTTTAGAGACGTATAAATAATAATGTCAGTTTTGAAATATTTTGCAAATAACGAATTTACCAATAAAACCGCGAATTAATTCCATTTATAAATGAAAAATTGCACTTTATCTTACTATAATAAATTAAGAAAATTCTTAAATAATTCTTTCTAAAATAACACTACACTACTTTCTAAAATAACACTACAAGCAAAATAAATTATAACACAATTCTATTATATTATACTTGCTTACAACAACGCACAAGAATATTATGTTAAAAATGCAACTCACATGTGCCAAGCACGTGTGTAGCCTTACAATTCTCGTAATAAAAAAGATATGAATAATATTTTTTCGAGTATTATAAGTTGATTTTATTTTATAATATACTATTCTTACAATGCTATATTTTGCCATGTGGAATTTATATCATATAGTTATTGAACTAATTATTGAATCTATTAAATGTTTTATTAAAATATACCGCAAAATTTTAATAAATACTAACATGGAAATCACATTGCAGATTGTGTATGTGGGTGTATGTGAGGTGTGATTAAACTGAACGTATTAACTCAAATATGAATTAAATACAAACCGCTACTTTGCTTAACTAAAACACGGCCATTACGAAACTATTTCCGTGATTTATTAGAGATAACGCGAAAATTTTAGCTTTCGAGATTATCGAGTGGCTGTGCTCTAGGAAGTTCGTTACGCAGAAGCGTGTAATTATTTCTTGCCCCTGTTGCTTGTCAAACGCAACGAAGAGAAGTTACCTGATTCGCTCTCTCTTTTTCGGAGACACGACAGAAACTAATTGCAGAACTAATGAATTTGTCTTGTATCAAGCGTAGAGCTGTCTGCCAGATTCAAGACTTAATCAAGATTGCATAAATTGTTAACACAAAATTAATAAGGACCACAAAGAAACATTATCGGATTTGTTCAACTCAAATAAATTCTTTGTTGTTCTAGATAATATAATATTCGTGCTATTTCTAAACTGTCAAAATAAAATAAATATAAAGAGAATGTATTTCTGTTCTTTTTCTCAATGAACAAAATATTATCCAGAAGAAAAATATTTGCGAAAAATTTATTTTTAGCATTTAGAAATCTTTTTAAATATCCAGATATGACATTTATATAGATATCCATTATCTGCACTTAACCGTTCATTATTACATATATGTTATATTATCACAAATATGTAATGTAATTATATACACGGTGTATATATACTTAGATGAATACATAGTGTTTTTTATTATATATTATTGCGCGCGCAATAATATTTTATTTTTAATTATTTAATATAATTAGTGAAAACGATACACACATGTCTCGAATATAATTGTAGGCTTGGATATAAAAAAATATAGGAAAAAAGTAATAGTAGTGGTAGTTGCTGAATAAAGCAACGTCATTCTCAAGCATCTTGAGCAATGTAACATAAAGGAGAGGCAAGAAATAGATAAATGGATAAGGGTGTACTTTGATCGACGCATAAGCTGACGCACATTCCATCTCCTTACTCTTCCCCTCTCTTTCCGTCTTACTGCAATACAAAAATATTATATTTAATAAGAAGATATAATAATTGGCAGAAAAAGAAAGAAAATTGTGAGGCGAAATGACGCATAGGCGAGTGAAAGGAATCAAGCAAATCTAGATCGTGCAGATCGATAGAGTGCAAAAGCTAGAGAAAAAGATAGAGGGAGGAAGAGAGTGCCCTTGAGTGGCGACAATGCGGAAAAGACGGACGTCGAGAGGTATATCGGAGAAGGGAGAGCCTGCGATGTGGTCGTTCATGCAATGACTGGGGCAGGAACGACGTCAAAGCATCAGGTGCTTTTCTCGGCAGTTTTGACCTTCATCAGTCATCTTTTTGATAGCTATATATCCCTTCAATGCATCGTATCGAAAGGAATTTTAATCGTGCGGCTGAGTAGCGATTAAAA
Source organism: Aphaenogaster ashmeadi (assembly GCA_003063805.1). Classification (NCBI taxonomy): domain Eukaryota; kingdom Metazoa; phylum Arthropoda; class Insecta; order Hymenoptera; family Formicidae; genus Aphaenogaster; species Aphaenogaster ashmeadi. The sequence continues at coordinate 286,678 of NJRQ01000207.1, read as the reverse complement.
TTCCTTCAGGATGCGATGCATTGAAGGAATGTACAAATAACTTATATCTAAGTGTCATAACTAGATTTTTCTTTAAGAAGAAAAATTCTAAATAATATAATAAGAATAATAATAAGAAGAATAAGGATTTTGGAAAAATTATATTTCATTTAATTTAACGGAAAAAGTTTGTTTTTTATGTTTAGAAAATTATTTTTTGTTTGAAAAAGGCTTTAAAAAATATCAAGATTAGTAAGATTATACAAATGCTAAATTGTAAATGCTTATTTATAAAGTATTAAACAAATAAAGAGAATGTTTCTTCCTTGTTTCTCTTCTCAAGGAACGAAATATTTGAAAGGATTTTGGAAAAAGTATATTATAAAGTATTAAAGAAATAAAGAGAATGTTTTTCTTCTCTATTTCTCTTTTCAAGGAACGAAATATTTGTGAAAGGATTTTGGAAAAATATAAAATATAACTTTCGAAAATCCTTTCGAATATTTCCTTCAGAAGAGAACAAAGAAGAAACATTCTCTTCATTCCTTTAATACTTAGTAAATAAGCATTTACAATGCTTATTTACAAGCATTACAATTTAGCACATTTACATTTACATTTATATTTGTATAATCTTGATATTTTTTAAAGCCTTTTTCAAACAAAAAATAATTTTCTAAACATATAAAACAAACTATTTTTCTGTTAAATTCTTATTTGGTGATAACGACTAAAATTGCCGATTGGAACGTCATTGAAGATTATCTTGTCTTGTCATAATACTAAAACGTTCTTATAATCTTCTGAAACCGGATGCTTATACATCCATTGTATTGGCAATTTGGGTCAGATCCTTTGGCTTTTCGTAATATTTTATTGTATGGTACTGATAATATTGATAACTACGTTATCCATCACGTTTCTTTCGAGGCTATTTAAGCGCCGGGTTTTCTCTTTCATTCTTCTCACGTTTCTTCTCAGGACAAAACAAAATCGAAAAATTTATCAACGACCGCCTTTAACTTCCAACGATATTGCCTTGTTCTCAACCGCGTGCGTTGAGATTTCAGTGTTCAATACTGAAAGCGAATTCCCAGAGTTTCTGTAAAATTGTTAAATGTCGTTTAATGAGGTCAGGGAGAATCGACTGGCAATGAAAGCCAGTTTTCATGACATCCTTGAACACCCATCGCGACCCTCACAAGGGGTGTCGACTACCGTCAGCACGATTGTCGCTGATTTCCATCAACGGAGATCATACAATAAAGAGGTATGAAAGCTTTCAAGATGGCGAGCTAATATTACCGTTAAACACGAGAACTTTAAACTCGTTCTTACAAAAGTTTCTATATTCTTCTTGCAAAAGTTTTTTTATATCCTTGCTGTTTTTTGCTCAACATTCGATATTGTATAATTAGAATTATTTAAGTAGCAACTGTAAATCATTATTTATATATGATATTTACAGGGTGTCTCAGACCACTCGTACACCCCTTTTAAAATGAAAATAAATGGCTTTTATCAAAAATCGCGAACATTATTTAAGTAAATCGGGTGCACTCTATCGAATGGTGATATTTTCAACTTTGATTCCGACCGGAAATACGCCATCCGGACCAGAAGTGGAATTTTTTTAGGGGAACATGGTACTTTTTATTACATATTCTTGTAGCTTATCTCGAGAGCTTTCCAAAACACTATAATAAAGTTATTTTTCATTCAGTAGTTTCCGAGTTCTGAGGCTTGAAAGTTACAGTATTTTGACATAAAATACTGACACAAAATATCTTGTAAAGATTCAGTTTTCGGTAATCTTACCTTAATACTTTTATGCATAGAATAATAAGACCAATCAATTGGTGTAAAAAAAATACATAGTTGCTTTTAAGAAAAGGTATGTAATTTGCAACATGCAGCTGCATACTTTTTTTTTGATAGCAACTATCTGTTTTTTTTACACCAATTGATTGATCTTATTATTCTATTCTATGCATAAAAGTATTAAGGTAAGATTACTGAAAACTGAATGTTTTACAAGATATTTTGTATTTTATGTCAATATACTGTAACTTTCAAGCCTTATAACTCGGAAAGTACTTAATGAAAAATAACTTTATTATAGTATTTTGGAAAGCTCTCGAGATAAGCTACAAGAATATGTAATGAAAAGTACCATGTTCCCTTCAAAAAATTCAACTTCCGGTCCGGATGGCGTATTTCCGGTCGTAATCAAAAGTTGAAAATATCACCATTCGATAGAGCGTACCCGATTTACTTAAATAATGTTCGCGATTTTTTATAAAAGCCATTTATTTTTATTTTAAAAGGGGTGTACGGATAGTCTGGGACACCCTGTATATATATTACAGAAATATATTTATATATAATATATTATAAAATGCTTTTTGAGGTACCAATAAGGTTCGTCGAAAATTTTTATTTTCCTTTATTCGATTCTGTATTTATAAACGTATAAACTGTATTAATAATGTATTTATAAAAATACATTAAATAATAATTCAAAAAGTGATTGTTCTTGAGCTCTATAAAGGTTATCTCACGTTAAAGAAAACTATAAGTAATATTTTGAAAACATATATATATATATATATATACATATATACAGGGTGTCCCATGACTCGAGGTCCATACATTAAGGGCGT
>NJRQ01000207.1:265020-277112 GCA_003063805.1 Aphaenogaster ashmeadi | reverse complement strand
CCTTATCGAGAGTCAATTATTTATATATTATTTGATTATTGTATTATTTAGGCATATAACACTCTATTATAACACTCATATAACACTCTTTATAACACTATAAGAACATATAAACATAATACACATATAAAAACATGCATGTATTACAAAACTTCAGTCGTTATTTAGAAATAGATCTCTTCATTTTATTTTAAACAACATTTTATTTTAACAACCAAGCTAAGAAATTATGGTCAATAAAATGATCGCATTCAGTACGTAGACGTCAACGTCATAAAAAAAAAACACTTTGTTGCTAGGACGAAAGTAACTCTTGACAAGGGTTCTGGCGTGGCTATTCACTCGTGAAGAAGCCAACCGCTGATTGCCGATAACGACACGGCTGCAATATTACGTTCTCGAATATGGGTGCGTGCGTCACAATACGTGCGACTACGCGTGTGTTACGCCCATCGCGTGTGTGACACACGCCCGATTAAACCTGACATGTGGGCGCTTGATCGATAAATTTTCACTCTATTTTCTCAATGCTGATAGCTCTATGAAGAGCTACAAATGGTGCGATATTATTTCTTTCACGTAATGTTAATTTAACGTGACATGCAAGATAATGATTTTTATGATACAAATATAGAAACTTTCTTCTTGATGCGCACAGAGACTGTTTGTGATTTACTTTTTTCTGAATTGCCGCTTATATTTATTTTTAATCTAACATTATACGTATTATTTATAACGTTTAGATCGTTATTTTACAAGCCTCAAATTAACGATCGTTGCCCTTGCGTTTCCCGAGGCAAAATTATCATTTTTTTAAGTAGAAAAGTAAAATATAATCGTATTCGTATGAGGCCAAAAAATCAGTAGCGACTAATAAGCTGGATATTTTATGTCGTGAGATTATCATCGTGATTCAGGCGATTCCGTAAATCACAAAGTAGAACGCAAGTATAGATAGAAAAGCACGAACAGAATGCGTAAGAATGAATGCACACGCACACGGAATAATGTCACGCGCGAGACACTCCGAGGGTTGATCGTATCTTGAATTTTTTATTCGCCCCGCTTCGTATCAAAGATTTTCCCGTCCCTTCTACGATAAAAAATTGAGAAATAAAATCGGAAAGTTTCCGGATACAATAGGTGAGATAAGAAGACTATAAGCAACGGAATAAATTATTGGACATTCAAATATATTAGTGACAATGAATCATTATCTTGTACGATATTTGAAAAGTATAAAAAATACTTCTGTAAAAGTATATCGCTTTGTTGACAGAAAAGTGACACAAATCAAAAATTAGCATTTTGAGATAATAAAAGGAAATCGACACTAAAGACTAATATATTTTTGTGGAAAAACGCGACACATTTGTAGCTTATTTACTTATATGGAAAAATGTCACAACTTTGATAAGGGATGTTTATACTATACTAGGGTTGTATTGTTCGATTTACTACATATTATGTAGTAAATCTAGATATATAAAAAATGCACAATATGTAACTTATCTGGTACTTAATATTACTAGTCCTAAACTTGTAAATTAAAATTTTTTGTCAAATATAATCAAATAGTTTATAATATTTCTATGGTTTAAATAATGTTAACTTTATGTAGTTTATTTGCGTTTTCTGGCCTAACTAAAATTATTGGTCTTATAAATTTTATTAACAAATGCTTACAAAAAATACGCGTAATTTTATTTTTTATTTTTGCGAAAATTTCTTTTAAAGTTAAAGAAATCATTTATATAAATTTTTTAAAATTTGTAATAAGAAATAAAAATAAAAGATTCTTTTGCAAAATAAAGGATAAAAGGCACAACGCAAGTATAAATTTATTCACCAAGTGGAATGGGATGACTATAATTATTTTATATAGCTATATTTTCTGTTGATACCGCCACCTATCTTCCATAAACATCTCAAACTCCAGTTGCATGTTTATTAAACTATGTTTCTCAGATCTTAGAATTTATCAAGATTCGTGCTTATAATCTCTCTCGCAGCAAAATCTCTCTTTTCAAATATAACTTCCACTGAGTTTTAATCTGATTTATAGACTACAGTGTGAAGGGTATAGTAACAATTTGAAAGTGCTGCAAACATATTGAACTAATATCGCATAAAATAACAACCAGTGTGCCTCTAATTTATTTCGAACTTAATTACACTGGTAACACTTAGCTGAAATGTTCGTCATGACGGTTTGCCGGAACTGTATTCCCTGTGAATCAGCTAATAATGCTTTTGTTTGTCTATCACTTTACTGATAGCTTATGCAACAAGTTCAACGATAAGATATATTCGTTTTATCTCGTTGCTCGTATCTGCGCTTTTAACAATTTCACCATATTTTTGCAACGCGCATTTGCATAGTATGACATTTGCACAAAAAAATACAATATTTTATTTAAAAATGCACACTCGACTGCAGCCATGCTTACTATAATAGTGCGCTTCAACATATAACTGGGTAAATTTATCGTTACAAAGTTAAAATCGATAGTTTCATAGTCAGTTACGTGGAAATGCGAGTTGTTCACCTTGAATTGCGTGCGTACTAAATAAACTGACATTACAAGTTTTCCCTATAATCTGGCGTCCTCTGAACGTCGTACACTATTCAGCACTTTTGCGTGCATTGGCAACTTTATCATATTAATGCAACTTCCGATATTGACCATAAATTTTAAAAGCAATTTATTTGATGAACTAATTTTTCGAAGCTTTATAGTATTTATATTTTATACGCAATATTGAAAGTATATTGTTCTATTAATTACATACAAAAATTATCTTGATAGTTTATACTAACGTATGACTAATATTTTATGATAAATTTTAGAAAGTAGTGGTTATCTTTATAAAAAAATAATTGAAAAAAAATTTTTTTGTCACGGAAAAAGATGTAAAACTTGATACGTGGAAAATAAGATTAAATGCGGTATGTGGAAAAATAAGATAGAGCACGAATGCGGTTATGTATATATTATAGTTATTATATTTACTTATTCACTGTTATATGCGTTGATATCGATTTCTTCGTACATTCTTTCTCTATATACGCATATTGCATAAGTATAACACTTGCAGAAAAAAAGCGAATTTGTAATGTTGCAAAAGATCGATAGTGTAGGAGTAACGTAAACACTCTATGTTTATAGTAACACCATTGTTTGTCATATGCACACAATGTGTTGCTCCATTTAACTTTCGATTAATTGCATTATACTGATGCATTCTAGTTTTATGCGAAGATCCTATACGTACAGTAAATGTGCGTTAAAAAAGTTTAACATGTGAAACGCATGAAATAAATGGTATACACACCTTGTCTGTTGCGCAGGCACGAGTTACGGAAATGGATATTAATACGCACGTACACGTTTATTATCGAACATCACGAACAAAGTGTTATTGTGTGCATTTGAATACATAGAAGCAAATGTCAATAGCTTTGTTGTAGTGCGTCAAACATAATTTCGCAAATGATCAATGTTGTTCTTTAATGACGCACATCGGGGTAGAAAATGTAAACGAATGTCGCATTTATTGGTTACATGCTTAAGCTTATATCATATTTCTCTATTCTAATAATTGCACAAAATGATTAAAAATAGAATATAAAATTAAAAAATTGAATAAAATGAACAATTTTACTTATATCTTATTAAAGTTAATTACATTTTTTGGTTTCTTTGTTCCATATTTTTACAACATAAAAAAGAAGAAAGATATATTCTCTGAGAGAATCTAAGAGAAATGTGTTAATCAACGTTTGATGTTTTTATGTATAAATTCAGTTATACATTAAACATTAAAACTAAATAAATAATTCCTTTGTTATGTCTTTCATTCTTTATGCTGCAGCAAAATGGAAATCTGAAATGATTTGCGTCACTCTGAGATATTTTTTACATAATTTTTATATGTAAACACATATAAAAATTTATTATAAATTATTAACAATTTTAGTTTTTATTTATTCATCATACAGTTCACAATTAATAATTTATTTTCTACGAAACTCTACATAACTAAAAAGTAGCTAATCATATTGTTTACATAATTGTCATATTTTACCGCGAAGAATACCTTTATGTAATATATAATGATTTACTGTTGCGCAGGGTAACTGTATAACTCTTAACGAAATTGTCAGAATTCGCTACGTGGAATTTCAGTACGGCGTCTTGACTGAAATGACTTCACCACTGCGACGTATCTACGCAACGAAAGAGGTGTTACCTTATGCATGGAAAGGAAATGGGGTAGGAGGTGAAGAACAAAGTACACGTGGAATGCAATTTCGTATGCAACAGAATAACTTTACTTGATAATAATCGCGGTCTTTCCATACGCATCGTACAGTGGACATTAAAATCAGTTTTTCAGAAATATGATGGTAATCGATACGTTGACTGGATTACTAATCACTAGAATTTTGAAAATACTAACGCTAAATAAATTTATAATAAAGTAGACGTATCAATAAACTTACGTAAATTTTTAAATCTTGTTAATTTCATGTAATAAATATGCTATTTAAATCTAATAAAATGTAATAAAAAAATATATATAAAGCAACAAGAACACAAGTGAATAACTATTAGACTAAATACATCAATTTGCCTGGATTTATAACTATATTACTCTATTATTATTTATAATGATATTATTATTACTATTATTAAGAAGTGTTATTTCTTTGTTTTTCAAAAAACTTGTTTGAATTATTTGGAATTGTTATAGAAATACGCATAAGTTCAACCATTCGTTCGTGCATCAATTCTAGACCATTTTTACTAACAATTTTAAATTTAAATTATAATGCAATCCGAAAAAATTAATCGTACTGCATAATAACGATCAATCAAAGTAAATTGACTAAGCTGCTATTTATCACTCAGTGAGATTGTATTGTTCATCCATCATTATAGACTACACTATCACATCACGTTACATATCAATCGAGGCTATCGCTAGAACTTGGCGCTATAAAAGTTTTTGCACCATGAACTACGGCATTTGTTGCAAATTGGTACGAACTCTTTCCAATAGTTGAGACCGATCTTCACTTTTGTCGCATGAATTGGAAACTGTGAAAGAGAAAATGGCGAGACAAAAACATTATGCATAAAAACAAATGCATTCATATAAAATAAATCATTTTAAAATATAGATACTATTATATGCGCCAAATAAATACACGAAATTAAAAAAATATTATTTAACGAGCAATATTTGTAAACATTTCGTAACATTTTGTTGTGAACAATTCAGTCAATCGATTTAATTTACAAAACTGAACGTCACCCTTTCTACAGAAGACCTTTTTGCTACATTGTAGGAAAATTGTAGAGTTCTTATTTGTTCGTGACGCCCTAACATCTGTAAGATATCTTGTGTCAGAAATCGCATTAATATGCCATAATTTTTTGTCCCTGAGAAAGCGCCTTTCTTAGCTTTTTACTTCACCTTTTCTTCATGAACGGAATATTTTATCGTTTATGAAGATAAGACTTTATTTGCTTCAAATGTGTACTTCTATACATATTTCTGCTTTTTTTAATGGATGTTTGGATAATTTTCGAAGATTATCCTTGAAAGTTTTCTAATTTTTATTGCATATTACTTTGAGTAATACTTTAAACCTACTTTAAACAATCTATAATTTGAGTCACAATTTAGGATAGAATTCTATTTATAAATTTATATGCCGTGTAATACGAAAAACTTTTGAGAAATTAGAATGTACACATATATAAAATATATTTCGAAATACACATTACACAGCATATAAAATTAGAATAATATTCTAAAATCTGACTCAAATTATAATTCGTTTAAACTGAGCTTTGATATATAAACTTGTGAATTATAAATTTACAATTTTATGAATTTACTGCTTTTATTCATAATTTGAATTCATAGATATAGTATTAACATGTAAGCTTACTTTGAGAAAATGAGAGAAATATGACTCTGTAAAAGGTCGTAGAGAAATATGTATATTTCTGCGGTACTATCTCAAAATTCCAAGTACCCTTCATGCTAAGTCGCTTTTCTAGCTTACTTTCGCTTGAGTCATCTCACGAGCTTCATCAAATCACTGCAGCGAAGCGTTTTAGTGGCTGCTTTTGAAATGGAAGAACAGGCGCTCACATGAAAAGCTGGAACGCCGGAGAAGCGGACAGATCAGCTAATGAAATTGGCTCGAATAGGGCTGCGCCGAAGCTTTCGCTCGCAACGGCCTTTTTTCATTTCATGGAAAAATCTTCAATGAACGAACTTCAAAGGCGTCTGTCTGGATTGTTTCTCAAACACTCCGTTCGCGGAACTGACTTTTGCCTCTCTCGCGAAATTTCGTGAGCGATGAGTTGAGCTGAAGTTTAAATAAGCTGCAAGAACGAGAGATCCCCGCGAACACGCTGCGACGATCGATTCTCGAGGGATCTCGGGAAGAACCAAAGAAGATTTTGATGAGAATCAGAGATTTTTATATTAACGCTAGAGACACTCGTTTTTCAAATAAAAAAAGCGTCTCTAGCGTTAATATAAAGCGTTAACTTATCAGATAATGGAAACAATAGGCAGTCGATTAAATATTTAAGCGCCTGTTGCTCCGGAAAATTACCGGCCCGCAAAATCAAATGCTTTTAGAATTTATAGAAATATTCCGTTAAAATATTTAAATATCAATAGGATTAATTTTTAATGCTATCGAAAGTAATCTTTAATGCTTCTTTAACATTACATATTATTATCATAACAGTCTCTTCTATTATAATCATTTTTAAGATTCACAAATACGCACTTATTGTACGCAAATATCATTGATAGAACAATGCCTATATTATGCAAAACCTTAGAAATAATTTTTAATTTTTGTTCATTCTTTAAAACTTGTTATAGAAATAATAAATTGATGTGTCATCGCACACGTAATTGGTATAACAAAATAAAGAAAAAAAACTACAATTTTCCTGAGAAATATAAATATTCGATTATTTTGTACTATAGTTTATATTTTTCCCGTACTCTATCATCTGCACTCGTAAACTCTATCTGGAACGGCCGTTTCTATGTCATAATGATGTAGCGGCACTGCCTGGATTAAAGCAGAAGCTGAACTAATTTATATGATTGATTGTGGAAGAGGTAAGTGAGACGGTTTCCAGCTTACAAGGTTATGGGATTACGACGTACTCCGTTGCATGAAGCAGTTGAAAATGGTTCGTATGTTCGCTACATATCCAGTGCTAAATGCGGCTGTCTGGATCCCTTAACATAATGAAATTTGGAATCAGTAAACCACATTTGTACAACATTAAATTTTTGTAAAAAGTTAGAGTAAATGTCCTCCGAATGATCTTGTTTGAAAGATTTGCAGAAGATTTAATCAAGTAATTTATATTTAATTTTATTAAAGAATATGCACAAATGTGAAATAACCGAATGAGATAAATTTATCTTTCTAATTATCACATTTTCTCAAATTTTCGCTGTATTAACGTGGAATCCGTATGAACACGCACATGGTGAAACCGTAAACGATCATGAATCTTGGTGTGCGATACGCTGATCTGGCAGCTCGATTAATTAACGTAGCCCTTTAATTAACGGAATCGTCTCTTCGCCATTGCCCCAGCGAGAGTTAGCTTTTTATCATTGCCACGTGTAACTCTGGATTACGCTTTGCTCTTTTTTATTTATTTATCGCGCGAAAAAATACAGAAGTTTGGAAATCTCGGAAGATGTTGGTCGTCGCACTTTTTAGTTATTTACACTTCGTCTCTCTGCGTTCTCGGACGACGACGAGGGACGTATTGATCTTCTTGACACGCCATCTCGACGCAACGATTAACGATTATTTGCGTTGTGGTGGCGTGCCAAAAATGTATACCATTTCGGCCGAATACACTTTACCTTTCTGTTTGGAGTTTCTTCTGACAATGAGAGGAGTGGAAGAACGATGTAGCGATCGACAAATATAACGAGCGATTTTATTTCATATAGAAAGACTTGTTACTAGGAAAAGCTTGGTAGAACTTTAAAATAAAAATCAATAAAAACAATGTTTCTTTAATTCCTCTCTGTATATCTAACATATTTACTGCATGGTTTTAGACTTTTAATAATCAAATGTCAATTCTTAATAGCATATATGTTTATACGTATTATATGCAGATTGTTTGACAATAGATTTCGCATACAGAATAATTTTTCTTGTTAAGTAAGAGGTCTTTTTGCTATAACAATCTAATTGCTTTCTTTCTTTACAATATATAAATTTTCAACATTTAATTTTTCAATAAGTGTATTTAAAATTATATTAATTTTATTTTAAAATCTTTGTACAAAACTTTTTTTAATCTTAAAATACACATTTTGTATACATTTGAATAGAATAAAAAAAATATTTGTTGTTAATGAAGAGTTACTTGAGAGTTTAAAACGAGGAATATATATTTCCTACAAAAACGACTGAATACCCCCATATTATCATGGATGACACATTTATCGTCCATACTTAAGAAACATGACGTTATCTTAATCTCTCATTTATCTTTTTCGCTCATCATACTAAAATATTATACTAATTTTTTCTTTAGTGTTCGCAGAAAACAAGGCTAAATAAACGATTAAGAAAGATAGAGTCATAACTTGTATACTCAAAAATCATTAATATATTTACATTTTGTAAAAATAAATTGATAGTAATTTTGCCGCAATTAATTTGTACTAAAGATGCAACATCGAATATTATTTCAACTAATGATATGATATTTGTTCTGTAACAATCGACATTAATATGTTTACAGAAAATTGTAGTTAAGAGGACATTTGATATTTTCCGGATATCTTATATAAAATAAATAGCCATCTACTTATTGATAACGTATATTCTCAGAAAATATTGTTTACAAATGCGCAACATGAACAAAAGATGAATAGAAAATAAAACTAAGTGGAGAAAGTGTAACAAAAGGTAAACTACAAAAAATAAAAGAGCTTTGTTAAATGAAAAAAATCATGCAGAGAGAGAAAGGGAGAGAAAGAGGGACGATATGTAATGAAAAAAAACAAATACCAACATTGGATGTATTAATCACATTAGAATATTGCATGATTGAAGCAATTTATTAGTTATTTATATCAAACGATGAATGCAATGAATGCGACCGTAATTGCGGTCGAGGTTATTTGCGTCCAACACGAACTCTTGCGTTTGCGGGATAAATACTCGACTTTTCTTAACAGTGCACCCGTATATATTGATAACCCACCCTTATATACAGGCTCGCGCACTTAAAGCGCAACGATCCGCGATACAGTTCGCTCGAGAATGAAAATTTTCGCGCGCTCTTGCGAGCTAATTAAATCTCTTTTCTTAAAGTAAATATATGTGTGTGCGCACGTGTGTGTGTGTGTATGTGTGAGATCTGTGTGAGCTGCAAAAAATAACTGCAATTATATTGAATTATAATCAACGAATTTCGCTACTCATACATTATAAAGTCAAATACGAAGATAAACATAAAAACAATTGATACAAAGTGGAGAAATTCTTTAATTTGCAAAGAGAAATATAGTGATTACAAAATAATTGAATTTATTAATATGTTTCAATATAACGTTGTATTAAAACATCATATTTGTATTAAAATACATATCTTTGAAAATTTATTTTGTCAAATAACTTTAAATAAAATAAACAAAATATAATGAAATAAAATAATAAACATACAGTTGCATACAGAAATGTTATATTTTAATGCATGTATTTAATTATTTAACTTTTTTGACGCCCACACAGATTGTAGGAAGGTCCAGGTTCAAATCCTAGCTGAGGTAAAATTTTTCGCAACAAATTCTTTACATTAAATTAATTTCATTCTCTTTAGAAAGACCAAAACCCATGGTCGAAAAACGTCGCGATTTGCGATATATTTATTTAAATTAAAAATTGGCCAGTTGTGTCGAAACAAATCTCTTCTGTGGTTTAATATTTACTGGCGAAGAATATTCCATCTCTTGTTTGTTTTTTTAACTTTTTTGTTAAAAATAAAGAGGAATTATACGATACACCACATGTTAGATAGTAAATGATATATTTCGATATTTTAATATTTTAAATAAATTACGTCGTATTTCTGGGATTTATTGACATTAATATTTATTTCGTTAAATGTAAAATCCGCGTAAAATTGTCATTAGAGACGCGTAAAAGGAGAACACGAAAAAAAGTTTCAAGTTACAACATGTTTCGCGAAAATGTACCTGCGCGTGCTTTGCATCCGGCATACTCGCTTCCATAATGAAGTTTTGGCCGAGAATACTTTTCCACGAAGTATCGGTAATGCACGCGCTTGCAGAATGAGACTATAACGAGCGACCGCGAGTTAATTAACTTGCATCGCGCGTTTCTCAAAATTACATTCTGTTCTGCATTAATTTTCGTCATCGTGCCGCGTTAAACATACTCGGAAATTGTTTTACGTGTAATTAATCTTTTTATTTATTTTTATCTCGTAGTTTTGTAAAAACAATTCAAATCGATGCTTACTCCGATCGCCCAATTAGTGTATCCAGTTGTAACGCATTGATTCCAGCGTGATGCGGAGAGAAGTGTGTTTAACAGATTAAATCACATACTGAAAACAATACTAAATGTTACTGAAAATACCGATATCCGTAATCCTATTTTACATTACATTTAACGTAACAATACTGACTGTATCGACAAACTGTTGAAAACACATCATGCTCGCAAAGTGTCATAACAACATACTTTAAATCGAAAACAAACCAATAATTAAAGTATGCAATAATTGGATACTTTAATACAAAAATTGAATTTATTTGTAATCCGCTTTGCTTATTGATTACACAAGTGTGTTAACGGTGACCTCGTGTATTTCGTAATTAATGAACAACTGTCAGTTGTCACAATTAAATTTATTTGGCTTGAAATGCAACCGTATCGTAAAAAATATTAAACTAAGTTGTATGAGACATATCATGCAATCCTCTTTAGGAATACCCGCTGGAATTCTATGTTACACAGAAAATTAATATACTAATATAGATGAAAAAAACGAATTTTTCAAGCTGGTTTTTTTACCTTGTTTTAAGATAATGAAGAATGCAAAATTACAAATTAGCTGATAACGAAAATTACGATTGCACAATTTGGATCGAGTTGGATTGTAAATATTTTACGTAACTCTTCACGAGATTAAATTCTTCTTTCCCACGAGACGTTAAGAGCTGGCGAAACGAGCTTCGAAGGCAGTTATTGCTCTGGAACAGTGAAGAGAAAAAAACCAATCAAAACGGCGAGGAAAAGAGTCACTTGTGAATAACAACGGAATGCTACTTTCGTTAAGAGCGTTTCGAGATTTTTAAAAAGTCGTTTCTTTGATAATATTAATTTTATTATGGTTTTATTTCTTTCGACTGTTCTTTTAGCGCTTAATATAAAAATTTCAACTAATTAAGACAATAAGTAACTTTGCAACTATAATTACATTATCGGAGAAACAAGATATTTTTTATAATGTATATACAGACAGTATATTACAGTTCATAAATTATAAGTCGTATTTATTATTTACAAAAATTATTTACGCATTGAAATTAACACACGCTATTTATTGTGTATAAAATATATTATAAATAATATTGTTACAAATATAAAAACAAAATATTGTATACAGGGTGTCCAGCGTAACGGTCCGCACGATTTTTGAGACACTTTCAACAGTTTAAAAAAAAGGTTGTAAGGTGAAAATTGATCTATTTCACGCAAGGTACAACCTCTAATAAAAAAAAGTGAAAAAAAAAATTTTTTTCATAAAAAAGTCAATGTCACCTTAAATTTTTTAAATGGCACCATGCCCTTTTTTTCATAATATTGTAGGGGACTTTAAGACGAATTCAACGCACTATCACAAATGTTATTTTTATTGATATTTTATTTCATATTTTTGATATCAAAGTTTGCAGCATTGTACAATAAAGAATAATTGTAACTTATGTAAGCAAATGTTCAAATTGTTTGCCTCCTTCTGCAACACAAA
>NJRQ01000207.1:249209-261686 GCA_003063805.1 Aphaenogaster ashmeadi | reverse complement strand
TATAATATATATATATAATATATATATATACAAAATAGATTGCAGATATCCCCACAAGAAAAAATCCATCGGAGTTATATCCGGTGAACGAGCCGGCCATCGGATTGGTCCATACGTACTTATAACACGATTTTCAAAGGTATCCTGAAGATGATTTTGAACTATTTGTGCATTATGGGCTGGGCAACCATCCTGTTGAATGTACATACTCCTTATATCAATGTATATAAGTACTGCTATTCAAAATATTGCCGCAAATATGAAATAAAATATCAATAAAAATGACATTTGTGGTAGTGCGTTGAATTCGTCTTAAAGTCCCCTACAATATAATGAAAAAAAGAGCATAGTGTCATTTAAAAAATTTAAGGTGACTGACTTTTTTATGAAAAAAATTTTTTTTTCAATTTTTTTATTAGAGGTTGTACCTTGCGTGAAATAGATAAATTTTCACCTTACAACCTTTTTATTAAACTGTTGAAAGTGTCTCAAAAATCGTGCGGACCGTTACGCTGGACACCCTGTATATACAGGGTGTCCTATGACTCAACCGCGATAACTTAGGAACGTGTTGGGAAGGTCATTTTAGGTCGAAACTGACTTATGAACATATACCCGAAACTCGATCGTTACCAAGTTACGGATGTTTTAATCTTTTATGATTAGCTTTCAGTAAATATCAAATTTTATTTTATAAACAGACATGGATTACTTAGTAATAATAATTACAAATAATTTTCAAAATGTCCTCCAGCTTCTGTGCACATTCTAGCCGCTGCATGCATTCGTGACGACCATCGTACTCTTGGGAAAGCTATTTCCTCAATTTTAAGAAGAGCTAGAATATGCATAGAAGCTGGAGGAGGACATTTTGAAAATTATTATCATTAAATAATTCATGTCTGTTAATGAAATAAATTTACAATCAACAATTTGATATTTATTGAAAGTTAATCATAAAAGATTAAAAAACATCCGTAACTTACAATTAGTAACGATCGAGTTTCGGGTATATGTTCATAAGTCAGTTTCGACCTAAAATGACCTTCCCAACACGTTCCTAAGTTATGGCGGTTGAGTCATGGGACACCCTGTATATATGTATATAATAAAAATTAAACAATATTTCATAATATTTTTTTTGTTATATTTATAACAATATTATTTTTAATGATATATATATATATATATATGATGAGAAGGAAACTATACGATTTTTTGAAACTTTAAGGCAACAATTAAATTAAAATTCTAACTAAAAGAGCAAGTAGAAAAAGACAAATCGCGCACAGCCCTTTGCATCACGCCGAGAGTCGCGTTACTACATTGGTGAACTCTGAAAGCAATTATTCCCGCCAGATATTACGAGGATAAAAAGATATCTGAAGCAACGAAGGATCGTTAAGCGATCTCGCAAATCGTAATGAGTGTTGTCTTCTCCTTGAATTCTTCGAAACTCCCGAAAGTCGTTACGTCAACAGAAACTGTTGTGTTCTCTTACGAGAATTTATTACTTCTTCTTCTATCTATGACGCTATATTACTCAGAAACTACGCAGTTTCATTAAAACTTCACGCAGAAGTGAACTTTCAAGATATGATATTACTAAGATGCAGCATTCATCTTCGAAGCCTTTAAAATGCATTCTTGTAGCGTTTAACATTATTAACGTCGGTGGTATAATATAATGCTAAAAGTTACACTTTTAAAACATTCTTAAAATTTGAGGCATTTATTCTCTTTTGCGAATGTTAACCATTAATTCAAAACACTTTTACATTTTCTCTGCAAAGAATGGAACTTAGAATCATAAGAAACACCTTTTCGTAATATAATTTTAAATAATTCGTGCTTAATATCAAAGACAATTCATCGTGCTTAATAGTTCCACTATTTCAACAAATTCCAATGTTTATTTTGTTACTTATATTTAAATTTGTTTACAATTTACAATTAGGAAATGTTTCCGGATACACGAAGATAATTTTTAATCAAGAATAATAACTGAGAATGAGAAATCGTAATAGAAAATGCTAACAAAACGTGATTTACAATACTCCTTTCTTGCTCCTTTATATGATATTAATACCTTTTTTGTATATTATCCAATATACAAAGAATAAGAATATAATACAAATATTTTAACATCAACAAAATTTTTAACAGTAGGTTTTCTCCAATCAATTTTGTAACAAGCAAGATATGTTCGAAGCAATTAGAGGATTTATTCTCGAAATTATTGTCCGAATTTAATCATTAAATATTTGTGCAACATGAAAGTGCGCACGAGATAGAACGCTGAAGTTCGGAGCGCGATTTAATAGGCTCGCGGGTATCACCTCGGGGGACGACGACGTTTCATTTTCCAGCCGGCTCGGCTGATTCGATCGTGAAACATGATTTTACAACACAGCGTAACGCGCTGGCGCGTTTCCGTGATCTCAATGTAACTTCGCGGATTACCCCGCCAAGTCGCGTTTACATTGCGCGTTTACCTTCTGGCTACGTCATCCTATTTTCCTGCGGGGCTCATTACTTCTCTTAAGCCCGACGCTCTCGCGACGTCGGCGGTTTTGCAAACATCGCGGTTTGGATTAGAGGGACAATTTCGAAGCTTAAACGCAGCCTGGTACCAGCTCACGTGAACGCTGCATTTTGCGCCGTGATGCATTCAAGTAACCGATTGCAATTAACGGCGGTTCACTGGACAGCAACAATTCGTAAAACGCCACTCACAGTAGTATACGTTGCATAAGAAAGAGAACAAACTACCGAGATTGCGTCAGAGCGACAGCTCTTTGATATTTCTTACTTTACTTTGCTAAATGTAAACTTTGTTATTTCTAATAACTTCTCACTGAATAATTGCATTTGACGGCATAATAATTAATGCTTATTTAATATAATTATAATGAGTATGCACTTTTGCTTATGAAATATTTTGCTTTTGTGCATAAGTAATATAGAGATATATTTATAAAACATAACATACATAATACATATCTCTCTCAAAGCTCTCGAAACAATTACAATGCCAATTTTATTGATCAATTTGAGATTGATTTTTTTAACTATAATCTGGAAGAATAGTCTTTGAGTAGTCTTTGTGTGTGTATGAGTTATATCTAAGTGACAAAAACTTTTCGAAAATTTTTCTAAAGAAAAGCCTTTGTAATATTGTCAAAATATGTTTCTTTACTAGGCTCGCAGATTCTGAGACACTTCGTATGTAATGCATGTATGTGCAAATACGTAATACAATATGACATAAATTTCATACTGCCTACTACTACCAATCCAATTCAAAGAATATGTGTCGATTAACCGCAAGAATATCCGGTTCTAGGGCGATTCGCGAGATTGTTCATCAGATACAATCGCGGCCCTAATTGCATCGTCGCCCGATTTATTGTTCGCGTGTATGTATTTTGCGTCGTCACGCAATACCGCAGCGGAAATGCAGCTGGTCGCAGATTAATTTGCCCAACCCCTCGACCCTTCCCCGGTTTCCTCCTCGATGTCGTCTCTCAATCGCAGGAGCCCGACATTTCAAATGAGATTCGCTTAATGTGCGGCTCACGAGGTAATGGATAAATGCCCTAACCGACCAGAAAGAGCTTGCGAGCTAGCCTCAAGTCGTCCTGAATCTCGTAATTACGCTCCGCCAGGTCCACTTTATGTCTTTTAGTCCCTTGGATCATAACGGATATCTTTGAATGAACCACAGCATATGATGTCAGAACATTCAACGGGATTTATATTCCCGTAGCACATTGGTAGATTATAACGATGTTAATAATTCCGGTACGATCAATCAATAATTATAACATAAACATTATACCGTGCGTACTTCTCGTGAATATTTTTTGATAGTAATATTACTAACTCCTATTTTTTAATAATCCATGATAGTCGTTAAAATCATTACCATTATTTTTCTCGGAACTTATAATTACTAGGACACAAAGATTTGTGTGAGTCACAAGTGATTCTACCCAGCAAACACAAATGTAGCAGTTACATAATATAGATGTAATAGAGAGAGGAGTTATGTTACATGTAACATTTACATCAATGTTATGTAATTGTTACAAACTGTATATATTATATTTGCTGGGTAATATAAAATATATATCTTCCAAAGCTCTCTAGGATAAGTATGATTGGCAACCGATTACTAATCTTTGCATAGGATACATGTTTAAGTTTAAATGTAGTTGCCGAACAGTTTTCGAAAAGTTAGAAAGTTTTACGTTAGAAACTTCAGATGCCCTTAATGTGTTCGCGTAACATTTTAGCAAGTTGGCAACGCGATAGCTTTCTTGGCACTAGTTAAAGTTAAAATCTGGATAATGAACTTCTAGCTTCCTACTTGCATTATATAAGAAGCCAGACGATTTCTACGCTATGATCACATACAATTCACCAAAAAATAATATTTTTATACACCAAATTATTTTAAAAATCTGGATAATGAACTTCTAGCTTCCTACTTGCATATAAGAAGCCAAACGATTTCTACGCTATGATCATATACAATTCACCAAAAAATAATACTTTTATACACTAAATTATTTTAAAAATTTATTAATTTTGGCACGTGGTCATAGTGCATAGGAACATAGTGCACGTCTAATTTTATCTTTCCAATTTTTCACAGATGATTGCCTTGAGCCATCGGCGCGAGCCGAAACGTCGGGACTGTGCAATATCTTAAGTACTCGACGAAGTACGATGACTCCTGCGGCAAGTAGAAATCTCTTGGGAGAATCGCGAAAAGGATCTGAAGTAAAGTCACAAATGGTCGTAGCCGAGAATCGATATTGCGACGAAGTACCGTAAAAGTTTCCGAGGTCGAAGGATCTTCCTTCACGATGAGTCAGCCGACATACGCTATCTAGTCGACCTTCCGTGAGATCGATGCCCGTAGATTTCGAGGCGCATCGCGGCATTTCGGTTCCTAAGAGCGAGCCAAGGAAGAATTCGAGAAGTAGACGAGGATGACACGCTCGGTCGCTTGAAAAATCAGTATCAGCACTCACGTAGAAAACGACGAGAGAGAACACCGCATTAACGACAAAAATGAGCTTCTTCAGCTCCCTGCAGGAGTACGTGACGAACAGCGTGGCTAGTTTTAGCCTGAGCCCAAAAAGGTTCTCTTTCAGTCGCGAGGATTCTAAGGGCGATGCCAGCGGGACCGGAAGAAGCGGTTCTACTGGAAGTGTCACCTCGACAACCAATACCAGTACAGCCCCTGCTCAGCAAGCTACGCCACATGGCTTTCCCAAGGTGATTAGAATGTGTCGCAGAATGAGCGAAGAACCTTGTGTTAGATAATTTATTTTTTAATATAAAGTATTATTTTCATATCACATATTTATCTTTTAAGATTTCGATTCTTTAATATATAAAATAAAAATAGAATATTACCACAACAATATTGCTAATAAATGACGATTATTTCTACTTTTGTTATTGGTAATATAATGATTAAAGCTGAAAGCATATTATTATATTAATTTTTTATCGTTACAACAAAAAAAACAGAATCAACGATCATTTATTGGTGACAAATCAATAATTTATTGCTGCATTTATTACATGAGCATTTGTTCTATCATGCTTAATTCTCAGCAAACGTATTGTACATTGATAATTAAATCTGCCTATTAATTAAATAAATGCGCAGTTCAGAGAAATTGCACATACAATTTTGATATACAGCTTTGCAAGTTTACACAATTTTGAATTGAAGAAATAACAGTATAAATTAATTAAACTGTGTGCGAAACATTAAGTAAACTGTATGCGAAGCAATTAGATATTATTTTTGTACAAATAAAAAGAATAATATTTTTCAAATTATTTCAACTCATATTGGATGATTTTATTAATAAATGAACATTTTCTGATACGCATTCCAATAAGTGAATGTTATTGTTTGAATGGCAAAAATCTGATAGGATTTTAATAACTGTAATTCTTTTCATTAAACGTTATTTTTTATTAATTCAAATTATCAAGTAGTTTCAGTACCTGAGATAATATTCATTTTTCTCATTGTGCAATCAAGCGATCGAAAGCCACGCAAATTTTCTCGAGTAAATAACACGATAAATTTCAATGCGAATCCTAACAGAAAATCTAATTGCGCGAAACCAAGATTAACTCCTTATGAGGAGTACAAGATCGACCACAGGACGACCGTATTTTTTCTTGATTAAAGAAATCAAGAAAGGTGACATTAAAGAGGATATGTTACGATCCAAAGACGGACAGAGATGCGATCGTTGTTGTCTATTTAACGGAAAAATCGATTTATTGATTACCGATATGCACTAAAAGCAGTAATTAACCGCTTGTTACATCGGTGTTAATTTATGCAGACATAAAAAGTTTAATTCTCTTGCGACATTATTTTCCGATATTATCAATATTGGGAATATAAATTATATTCGAAACAACATTAAGTATATGTACCAGGAAAATTTTAACAATGTGAAATTACGATTTCCGATTCCAATCGGAATTTATTAATCTACGATACATCAATAGGGACGCGTTTCTCTAATAAGCATGACAGATATTATTATGCAAACGAACGGAAGTACATTTTCAGCGATGAATTGTATCGAACGTATGTATAATAATGTATAGCTGCAATTTATTCGATATTAAAAACATGCATCATTTGCTTGAATGAACGAACAAATGTAATTTTATTAAATCTTATGTCAATGTGTAAAAAAGACCGGTCGATAAAGTTTTTAATGAAACAACACTTTTATTAATGCGATAATTGAAACGTCTATTAAACTAGAATTAATAAACATGTTCTGTAAAAAAAACATATTAAGATAAGTATTGTTAATTTTAGTCAATTTTAAACAATATTATTTATTTGAATTATTTTTTAAATATTGATTTACTTACATTATTTATAATTAAATAATAAAATAAATAAGGTTAAATTAATTTTAATTTATATTAATATTAAATTAAATTAAACTACTATACAGGGTGTCCCGTGACTCAACTGCAATACTTTAGGAACGTGTTGGGAAGGTCATTTTAGGTCGAAATTGTCTTATGAACATATACCCGAAACTCGATCGTTATCAAGTTACGGATGTTTTAATCTTTTATGATTAGCTTTTTCAATAAATATCAAATTATTGATTGTACATTTAATTTATTAACAGACATAGATTATTTAGTGATAATAATTACAAATGATTTTCAAAATGTCTTCCTCCAGCTTCTGTACACATTCTGGCTCTTCTTAAAATTGAGGAAGTAGCTCTCCCGAGAGTACGATGGTCGTCTCTCTAGTACGATCTCTAGTACGCGATATTTGTGCATAAACTAGACTTTTCATGTGGCCCCACAGATAATAATCAAGGGGGTTCAGATCAGGTGATCTCGGTGGCCAAGAAACTGGACCTCCTCTTCCAATCCAATGGTTCTGAAAACACTTAAACAAGCAGTGTCGAGAGCAACGTTAAATAAGTAACTGACAAATCTGACAACAATAGTGAAACAAGCCTTCTTGTTTACGCACGATGAATGTGACCGGATATGCGTATTTTGAGAATTTGAGATGCCATCAAAACAAAATTCTCTTTCACTAATGTCATTAAAAGAAAATCGGCAATCTTAGCGCGATCTGGTAAATCTGTTCATTTTATCTTCAATTTTAAGAAGAGCCAGAATGTGTACAGAAGCTGGAGGACATTTTGAAAATCATTTGTAATTATTATCACTAAATAAGCCATGTCTGTTAATAAAATAAATTTACAATCATTAATTTGATATTTATTGAAAAAGCTAATCATAAAAGATTAAAACATCCGTAACTTGGTAACGATCGAGTTTCGAGTATATGTTCATAAGACAATTTCGACCTAAAATGACCTTCCCAACACGTTCCTAAAGTATTGCAGTTGAGTCACGGGACACCCTGTATATAGATTATCATCATTATTCGTTATTATTACCTATTATTATTTGCGCCAAACATCGATCATTTAGCAAATTAAACACGATATCAAAGTTAAGTAAAATTGTTAAACGCATATAGTCTTATTCACTATTTCTTCTAACCATTCCAGTTGGATTTCGCACAGCATCTCTGAGTCTGAATCGTTTTACTTTTCTTTCAGGTTGTGCCACCGCCAGGAACCGTCACGTCGTCGCACACGCGCTCTCTTTCAGCACGTAGACGCACTCTCGAATGCACTCCAGCCTCGGGATTGACGGTACATCCTGCGACAGGAAGTGGTGCCACATCACCGAGGCGAGTTGGCTCCTTCCGACGGAGCGGCGGATCCAGCGATCGACCGCCTCTTATGTTCTGCCGTCGTAGACCATCCTGGCCCGAGGTCGACATACAGGCCACTTCCGGGTAAGTACCCTGAATAACGGAGCGCGCATCTCGCAGCGCCAAGAAGTTGTTGCACTTCCGATATCAAATGCACAACCGCATACTGCGAATTGTCATAAATTTAAAAGTAAGTAGAATAAGAACGATATTCACAATAATATAAACCTATAACTGTCAAAAGCAAAATTATATCAATTATATAAATGAAATAATAATGGAACACTATTAACAAGCGTTATGTGGATAATCAACTCATGTTATAAATTAACTAAATAATAATGTTTTATAAATTAACATTACACACATTATACATAAATAATATACCATATATAATATATGTATATGATAGGATTACTTCGAAATAGAGAGAAGTTTCAGAGTATGTTTAATTTAACAATGACAAATGATATCTCAATGACAATGTATCTAATATATTCAATTAATAAGTCAAAGTTATTAACTGATTACATTGTTATCATATAGAATTACATCGTTATTTTTCATATCGTTAGGAAGATGAAACGCGACTCATGTGACTCTATTAAATTAGCAAAATTTATGAAATGAGATACAATATAACCGGAACGATGTTTCGAAGGAAGCTTATTTTTCGTCGGCAACGCACGACAGCATGCTTCACACACGCTTGAGCAAATAATCTCATTTGATTGCTCGTCGAATCCTCGACAAATATTCCAAGATTCTCTTCGCGCAATTTCAAATGTCTCAATTGGATTTCCAGTAAGACACTGCCTCTGTTGCGTGAGCTAGCCATTCAACGCTTTAATCCGGTTACGCTGGCGCTGTGCTAAGCTTTCCAGTTAACTACGTCCTCATCCTTCGCTCCTATAGAGAACGTTTTGGAGCGAGTCACAAGACTTTTCGCGACACACACACACACACACTCTCTCTCACTCTCTTTCTTTTAAGAATTCCCATCACATTTGTAAATTACGACGACGAACTCCCGCAGTCTGAGACGCGGGAGAGAAATACAAACAATGGCATTTCCACCGTAGAATTTCGCGTGCATATTGCGGTGAATGCACTTTTAATAAGACCGCCGCGATGCATTGCGACCTTTCTCTTGAGCTGCTTTTGCATATGCATAAGCGCAGCCGGCCATTTAGTGCGAGCTGTTAATCTCTTTTTAAAGCCTGCCTTCTCTTCTTTTCTCTAGCGCACTCTCTCAACGAATGCTTCTGTTAGCCTGGGTTTCCTCTCACGTGACATTTCCATACGCGGTAAATCAGAGATACTCCATGAGCGGAATTGTAATCGACGTAATGGCCAAATTGCCGCTTTTCATTGCGACAATGCGATGTCTGTAAGCCGACAGGTTGATATGTGGAAATAATAAACGATAATTTCGCTTTTGCACATCGAATACTTATGCAATGTGCTTAACAGAGATGCATGAAAAATGGCGAAATGAATATAATATCCAAACGATCAATCTTTACGTTATCAATCTTTTTCAAAAGCAAATAGGTAATATTATGTATTTTTCTCTGTAAAAATATTATACATATATATGTATCTTCATGCATTAAATGTTATAAAACTTTTACAAGGTTAAAAGTATATTTCAAAAAGCGATTTTATTTTAAATTTTACGAGAAGTTTGACACATTTATTTTACTCAATAATGTTTGATCAACGCAACTGAATTTACAAAATGAATACAAAATGCAATTTTCATGAAAATTAGTAACGCGGTATATGCATCAACGATTACACGAATAAAATATTCTCTTATCTCGGTAGGTTTACGATTTATGCAAAGTCTATTATCACAGTCGGTCCCGGGAAAGAACAAGTACAAGAATAATAAACGTCTTAACTCATTGTCCTTTGAACTTTATACACGACAACTCCTACGTTCCTACTGCAACAAAGGCGCAGTAAAGTTGACATAAAGTACGCTCGCGTTCTTTCGTGCAAGTTTGCATTGTGTGCGTTCATCATGTACCATATTTTCTCAAGATATCCGCGTGCGCCAACATGTTACAAGAATATTAGAGTTGATTTATCTGTACAAGTAGGAAAACTCACGATTATATGGTATATATTTACCAAAAAGGAACGTTGGTCTGTGATATTCATTGAAACGAATTTGTGATCAGCTTTATTTATCGAGAAAAATCATCGGAAAATGTACCAAGGAATTTGCGACATTTTCTAGAAGTTACCTTGTCATAAAAATGATAATTAGCAATCATTGTCATTAAGATATTAGTATTTTATATCTAAATTTATAATAAATATTATAACAGTCAATGTAAAATAAACATGCTATAGACATATATATGAATTAAATCAATCTCTAGCAACAAATATAATTTTAATTATCTCGATCAATATTTGAAAACGACTGTTATAAATATAATGGACATAGCATACTTCTAAATCTGTGTGCTTTTAATTATTTACCGTTATCGAATATTATAATTTTTATTTTTTAGATAAGACGTTTATTATTCGTGCTTTTATTTAACATGATTGCTTTGGTCACGATATGTTATAAGATTATAAATATGATATACAAAATAAGATTGGCGTCGTTATTCGATGTCGTCGTTGTAGCAACAAAAACTACCTGTGTAATTAAAACTCTTATGCTCCCATGAAATACTGTGACAGGCCAAGACCCCGTGAAACGTTCCGGGACATTTTTCCGATTTCATTTAGTTTTCAAATAGTCCTTTTTCTGTCAAAGCTTTGTGCTATCGTGTTCCGATTCTCATTGCTCCAAATTTAATTCATACGAATATCTCTCATCTTTTTTGCGAAGTCACGTATATTAACTATCTTACCCGTTTACACGATGAATAATTGAAATTTTATGAATATGCAGAACTAAGTCTCACGAAGAGTGAATTTAGGAGGAGGAAAATTCGATTTATTCGCTTCGATAAATATTTTCGAACGGGCGCGTCAACATGGAAATAACGTTCTCAACGTGTACACCGAAAAAAAATTTCAGCAATTTTCAAAGCGGCCGATGGAAAGAACCTGCCGTTTATCCCGAATCCGAGAACCATCCTTTCCGTCAAAGGGCAGAGACATATCGAGGTCTGACCATTCGGTGACCTCAATTCGCTGGTGGAATCAGTAGAAGCCGCCGTAATCAAAGGCTGCTATCCTTCCAGCATGACATCCTTTGTACAAGCGTCCTCGAGGTCTGGGGTCCCACGAAACTGACTTTAGATCAACAAAAGCTACTCGCCGTTCATTGAATTCGCCGCTTATTCTGCACGGTGACGAGATATTCTCATACCGATATGTCACAGCGGTTTCCAGATCGTACTGCAGGAACGGAAATCGATAATATTGTATACCCGGATGAAATGAAATGAAAACACATAAAAATTAATGATATAACAATATAATTTCTAAGTAAAAAAGATAAGTAATAACTCGAGTTATGATTCCTGAATAATAAAACCGTGGAAGATCTTGTTACAGTATCGATAGCATAGAACATTTGTTAATGTAATTTTTCGATGTAGCGAACCATTCTTCTGCATCAACAATCGATGAATTTCTTATCCGTGACACGCGAAACCTCATACCTTGATGAAACCGGAAGCTGTCACGAAGTGATAAATAATATGTTCTTCCGTAACAGGAGGAATGTCTTCCCTATGGGATACCTATACGTACAAGTAGCGAATCTTAACCGAGGTATGTTTTGACAAAGAGACAGAACGAAGACCTCAGAGTGACCTATTTCTAGGAAAAAAACGAAGAAAGATCTGTTCGCACCCGCAACTTCCTTTTTATGTCCATTTTCAACATTGTTATTTCCCGGCAATTATAGGAGACGACGAAGTGTTGAAATAACGCTTGAATTTTCTCAATCGTATTCTGTATAAACTGTATAGGAGAAGTATTTGACTCATCTAAAAGTTATATCTATTTATATCTATTTAAAGATAAATAAAATTTTTAGTTTATACATATACTATTGGTATATGTATAAAAATTACTGTATATTAACAATGATTGTCAGGTGCACAGATTAAAAAGTGACGATATAGGGGAAGGCGGGGCATAATGGGACCACGGGGTGTAATGGGATATGGTCGATA
>NJRQ01000207.1:212418-248662 GCA_003063805.1 Aphaenogaster ashmeadi | reverse complement strand
CTCACGTTTTCGAAAAACAATAATTTCGTCCTTTCAAACTATTCTTTTGTAGTAAAACTTGTATTTTCCTTATAGTGGATGTTTCAAAGAATATTTTAGTGCCAAACCAAGTTCATTTAGTTATTTTTAATACGTTGTAAACTTGTATAAATCTTAGCGTTCCCATTATGCCCCGGGTTCCCCTACTGGTTCAATCACTTGCTAGTTACTTCTCGGATTATTCTAATGGAGAATCGCCCGTCGCCTTAGATAAAATTGCGACGTCTCCCCTAGCGAGACATCTCACTCGAGACTAGCAAATGAAGTTAGACACAGCAGGTGTAACTTAATCAACGTTGATGACGTTGACGAGGAGCCCGCATGAAGGAAGGAAATAAACAATGGAAAGTTCATTACTTCGTAATGGAGGACGACACCAGTCCTATTTTGGTGACATAACATTATTGCGTTTCGTGCTTACTTGTGAAACTTTCTTCGAAGTACGGAAGTACGAGACGTACATTATAACGTGCGTGGAAAATGCCAGTGTCAGCATACTGCTTCATGTGCATTTAATCTTTTTTTAACAAGGATTTAATCCGCGTTGTAGCGAGATCATTTGGCGAAAGGCCAATATCGTATCTCATTGTGTATGCAGGAAGTATTCCATGCTGCTCCAAAGTCTTCATATCCTTCACTCCATTAATTTTACTTTCTTAGACAGTCGGATCCTTATCCTGTTGTACTGAGTTCATATCTGACACTTATTGCATCTGTTTTAATGCTGAAGGATTTCTTCAAAATTTATTGCGTATATTAAAAGAATCCTTATTCCTGATATAATTATTTAACAACAAGAATATCATATAATAAATATTTAATATAAATCTAATCCAATTTTAAGTTTTATTATGATATTAACATTGAAATCTCGAATAGTTATAATAATTATATCAATGTTATAATTAGCTAAAGTTTATATTTTTTATTTGTATATATGATTTATAAAATTTATGTTCATAAAATGAGTTTTATGAATTATAAAATTCTTGCTTTGTATTTACAAATGCTTAGATTATAATATTTTGAACTTCAAATATTGAGTAAAAATTTTATATCTAGACTAGATTCATATATCCTTTTTGCTGAATATTTAAATTCTTTTTCGAATCCTAGAACATTTGTGGTTTCCCTTTTTAATTGAAAATACTATTCAGTAACTCTTAGTTTGTTAAACCTGCAATATATATATATATAAACTAAATTTATCGGAGTATTCACATACTTGAAAATATATCCGGACAAACAATGAAAAAGAAACAAACCAGTTTAAGGGAATTCAAGCGTAACGGAGGATGCTGCACGAATTGGAATAGTTTCCTCCACAATGATCGTATCATTGTGATAGCTTACAAATAGAATGTGCAGTCAGGAATAAATAAATCTGCTTGTCATTGCAGAGAATGTTGTTCTTTGCTATGGCAACGTCTGACATTTTCTTAAGAAGGACTGTTCTTCAAAGGAGATCACGAAAAATAAAGTTCACTAATAAGTTTTTTTGTACAACCTGAATTTATGTAATTTAAATGGAAGTGTTCTAGACTTTAGAAGAGAAATTTTAACTTTGGAACTTCTTATTAGGGCCCGGACTGCAGGGTTTGCTCATTTTACAAGAATTGTCATGCAATTTGAGATACTTATACGAAAGACATTTTCCTCTATAGAAATTATTTAACTATTTCTTGCTACAGAAAGTTCTTAAGACTCTAATGAATAAATTTTTACTTTTTTAAATTAATATGAAAAATGAACAGACAAACAAGAATCTATCTCTAAAAAATTTTCTAATTTTTCGAAAATCTCTTAAATAGTATCCACATTTTGTGTTTTTAAGTATTGAATGAATATAATAAAATTAACATAATTATATTTTTTACGTATTGAATGGATTAATAACTTAGAATTAATCTGTTTTAAGTTTACTACGTCTTTAATATACAAAGAAGACATCGATAACAGAAACCTGTTCTCTAAGCAAAATTTAATTGAGTTGTCTCTAGCGATAATTTGATGAGAGACTTTCGATAAAACGATAGGATTTCTAAATAAGGGCGAAGATTATAAATTTACAGGAGCGTCTATGTGCGTTGGTGATTTTTTTGCAGACGTAAGCTTGTACTTATCGTTTTTCTATCCGCTACTCGATCGTAAACAAGCTTGTAAACACCTCTACTAGAGATCGAGCTTTATCTAATTGTGCCCGAGTGTGCGTCTATCGATTCGTTCGAGAACACAGGTGTACGTAGGCTGATACAATGTGCCTCTCGCTCAATCGACAATTTCTTGCATCAACTGTTCGATTAGCCTGACATTTCAATTGATGTTACATTAGTTCTAATTAGTCGCTTACGTACGTTATCGTTCAATATTAAGTTTTTTTTAATCTTCAAGAAATTTTAAAAGATGAGAGCACGTGTGATTTTCTTCTGGAAAATTTTTAAGTCAAGATTTGATACATAATTATATTTTCAACATGAAGTGGGCATATCGGGATGTTCATTTATATGCATTCCATTATCATAATAGCAGCGTTCGTGTAAAGTGCTTTTTATCCTGAATCAATAGAGAGAGCATTAATGGCAAATTACCACGCGTTGAAACTAATTTTCGACAATATGTAAATAACATCCATTTAAAATTAAATATTGTTGAACGTTACGGAATGAGCGAATCGTGATACGTCAAGAATCTCACTGCTTCGCAACCTGTCTGTTGCACCTTCTGGTATCGATATTGATAATATGACGCATATCACCGCTTTATTAGATTCGTGCGACGAATGCTTTAGCAAAAAAGTTTCTTTTTCCTTTCTGTTACGCGAGAAACGTTCACCACGATACATATTTTGAATTCGGCAAACATATCTTGAATATAATAATATATTCTAGGAACGAACAAACATAAACGCTACAAAGGAGCATCTATTGAGGAATAGCTCTTACGTATTCTTCTCTTGTGTACGCTTTGGAATAGAATGTCACATTTTGTCATGTAGAAACATCGAGTTTCGCATGACCGCATTTCCCTAACTTCATTTTACGTCTGCCTTTGCTGTCCGGTTTCCTACTATCTCTACTTTGACACGTAAGAACCGTATTACTCTTAGATCGGTATTTATAGTCGGTTTTTATATTTAAGACCGTCTTAAGTTTGATCTCAAGATGCTATATACAGCCATTTCATTAGCTGACAATGAGCGAAATCTTAAGACCACCTAAACTCGACTTAAGATGATCTTAAATATAACAATCGACTATGAATACCGGCCACGCATTGTCCGAATTGGCAGCGCGAGTCAGTTTATATTGTACTTTATTGGATGTAATTCTCAAAAGAATCTTTATTAAATTTACTACATCGTTTATCGTTGCCCGATGGCTTTTGTCGCAATCATACAAATTTCGTTTTCAAACAGCGCTTTATGGTACTTTGGAACTGGCGAATCGCCAAAGCAATACGGCGTTTTCTTAATTTGCAATTAGGGCCACGACGTGATGCGAATTCAGAAGCGATATATCACCGTCAATTCGTAGTCGGTCATCCATTCAGTCTTTCAAATTTGCAGCAAACCCTTTAAAATTGGCTACTATATTTTGTCATGTCATTTTAATGAAACTACTGTTGCAGATAATTAGATAAATATCTAATTCTATTTTCCTTTAAATAAATTTTATCAAATGTTCTTATTTGCTCTCGTATATAATTTCACATAAAGAATGACTAAAGATAAATTTGGTAAATAAGATGAAGAATTCTAAATACCATATAAAATTTTAAAAAAGGATGAAAGAAAGCGGAGAAAATATTAGTTTATATACAGGGTGTATCTGAAATGATGCACTAAACTTTAGGAGCGTATTCTAGAGGTCAAAATAAGACTTTTTTTTCCTATAAACATGGGTCCGCAAATGAACCCCCCTCCGAGTTAAAATTCGAAAATGTGTGAAATTGACAATTATATTTTCATGATATACGTTTTTATTTTTTCATTTTAGTGGCTTACTTTACTTCATAATTTACTGGGCTATACCAAATTTCAACCTTCTGCCTTTTTTTCTGAAATACAGCCAATTTTCAATTTTTTCCCTAAACTTTAGGGGCCTTTAGCTCGGAGGGGGGTTCATTTGCGGACCCATGTTCATAGAAAAAAAAGTCTTATTTTGACCTCTAGAATACGCTCTTAAAGTTTAGTGCATCATTTCAGATACACCCTGTATATATGTATATGAGGCGTTCTCTGTCAAAAAGGCCACCACCCCTGCCCACTTCAATTTTTGAGATAAAATGCTCTAAAAGGGCTTAAAAGTTTCGTTGAAATAAACATTTTTTGATGCCGTATGACCTTTTTGAAAATTCAAAATTGCGGACCCAGAATTGCGACTAGAATGGAAAAAGCCATTGAAAAAATTAATGATATCGTAAATAAACGTGCACTTTATAAGGAGCACTGATATAATATTATAGACTGATGTTCGCATCTGCTAAATTGTGAATATTCTAATCTAACAAATAAATGCAAAAGCTAATAATAAATCGATTTTAATGGTCTAATATTCAACTTCATTCAGAAATGAATTTCTTCCCAAGATAAAGTTGATCGCTCTGACATAAAGTTATATACATATAAAGGATTGTGGTAGAAACAAAAATTTTGCTTACAGGTCGCTATCAAAGTAATATTACAGAAAATCCGAATTTTTTCGAATTTTTCCATTCTAGTCGCGATTCTGGCGGAGAATGTTATTTCCGGGGCCCCTTGATTTGACCATGGATTCTTTATAAATGGACCATTTGGAACAAAAGTTCAAGAGTGGTAAAAGTTGCTATCGCTCATAATTTCGGAGATATGAATCTTATTAAAAAATTATGGTAAAACTATCGATTAGCGAACCCACCTCCAACGACCTTGACCTTGACATATGTTGTCAAGGTCATGACCCTGAGTAACCTTCAAAAGGTTTTAGCCGTCGGACTCTGTTTGTTAAAAAGTTATTAACCAAAAAAGTTTGAGAAATATAGCAGTTATTTTGTGTATTAAAAAATAATTAACATGAATTTTTCCCGATTGACCACGGTCCCGACTGACATAGGTTAGGTTGGGTTAGATTTTTGCAGGGGGGTCTGGGGGGGGCGCAGCCACCCCAGTACACTCAATCATGTACTTAAATATGCAAATATACAAATAATCGGAACCGTAGTCAATCGAGACCGTGGTCAATATCACACACACACACACACACGAATCCCGATGGTCAAATCTGGGCGCCACGGAAATCGTAGTATCCCCACATTCTTGCTCACAAGCACACCTTACAGTGTATTAAATTGTTAAAATGTATTAAAAATTATTATTTTTTTACATAACAGTCAAAATAATAGGTTTATGAAAAAAATGTATATTACCTTTTTTGTAGGGTTTTTCAGGGGCTTCATTTTTTGCCTACAACTTTTTTTCCTCAAATCAATATTTTCGGAGATATACAGTAAAAACTTTTGCGATTTTTACTATTTAAATAACGTTTTTACTCGGAAACTAAGCGGAAAATCGATTTTTGTCACTTTTGAAATTCACTTTGTAATGGCCGATAAATGAAGAATCAACGGTTAAATCGAGGGGCCCCGGGAATAACATTCTTGCCCGATTCTGGGTCCGCCATTTTGAATTTTCAAAAAGACCATACAGCATCGAAAATGATTATTTCAACGAAAATTTTAAGCCTTTTTAGAGCATTTTTTTCTCAAAAATTGAAGTGGGCAGAGGTGGTGGCTTTTTTGACAGAGAACGCCCTATATATGTATATATATATATATATATATATATATATATATATATTTAAGCTAATGATTGTTATAATAATGTCTGAATTAATTTTAGACATCCATATATACATATATACAGAGTGTTGAAAAACTCTCTGTACAAATTTTTATAGGAGATAGGGAACACCTAGACAAACATTTTTTGTCAATGAATGTATGTTCACTGATATCACCTTTCGGCGCTAGGGAGCGTTTAAAGAGATGTGGTAGAGCTGGTACAAAAACGAATAGAAATGACTGAACAAGTTTATTCAT
Source organism: Aphaenogaster ashmeadi (assembly GCA_003063805.1). Taxonomy (NCBI): domain Eukaryota; kingdom Metazoa; phylum Arthropoda; class Insecta; order Hymenoptera; family Formicidae; genus Aphaenogaster; species Aphaenogaster ashmeadi. Next base: position 242,548 of record NJRQ01000207.1, on the reverse strand, counting down.
TGTGATGTCCCTATCTCCGATAAAAATTTGTACAGAGAGTTTTTCAACACCCTGTATATATATATTTTTTTTTATTCTTCACTATGTATGTTATCAATATATATATTAAATATATATATATATATATATTAAATAGATATAAAGAAATAAAGAAGAATACAATATAAAAAGAGCGATTACGATAGATAAGAAGCTTAGAAATCCGACGATAAAGATATACGATTTTATTAAGAAATAATAAGTTAATTCAAGCATTATTAACAATTTTCTATTTTTTAAGACATATAAACTTGAGATAGTTTCGTAAGAAAGCTGCGTTGCAGGCGGTGTTGAAGTTATAAATTTTGTTGCTAATAAGAATTTACGATAAACCGAAGAAATATTGCCTATGGCCTATGTTGTGGTCATAATTATTCGAAGGGTTGCTTGTAAATCGTCGAAAGCCCAAGAAAGGTGAAGATAGATATGGATGGAACGTGTTCTCATACGTATTAAAAGTTTTAGCACCTTTCCTCATTGTCTGGCAAGAGTATCGACGTACTAAAAGTCCGAGAAAAACCATAAAGGTTTTTCTCATAAAAAATGTCAGAGATTGTAAAAAAATGTTGAATTTAATTTAATAAATTTACTAGTACTTGAAATATTAAATCTACAAACTTTTATTTACTTAAATTAAATGTTTCAGTTTTTTGGATCTTTGGATTCTATATTTTTATTTTTCGTGTTTTTAAATTTCGATATATTCAAGTTCCTTAATTTTTACTTGATAAATTTTGTGCAAATATTTAACGTTTCAATTAAAATTAGATGTTCACGAATTATATCTTTGTATTTTTGCATCTTCAATTTGTATATTTTTCGGTTATTTAATCGTCGAATTTCTTATATTAAAATTTTTCAGATTATTGTGATTTTGAATCATTGACTATCGACATTAGAAACCTTGAACTATTACAAGAGAAAGCTACTTCACACGTTAACGTGCGTCGAAGCTTTTAATGGACTCGCCGATTATTTTCTGCACCACAATTTCCGATCGATATTCATTTATATGAACGTCACTCTTTAACTCGCGTCATATAACTACGGGACAAGGTAAATAGAAAGAGGCAGAGTCGCAGCGGAGTCGCAGCCGAGTCGCGAATGAAATTACAAAAGGGAAGTAAAACGGCAAATAGCCGGCGGGCGTTCGTAAAAGTGGAAAACGCCTGGAAATGTTCCGTAACGGACATACGGACGAAGACCGAAAATAGCCATCGCGATCCTGAAATGACGAATTAACTTCGTAGCACGGTCATCAACGGTGCCGCATAAAAAACTTTATCAAAAGGTTTCTAAGTTAACCACTATGCTTTTATTGTGAGTTTATCGCCTGTATGACGATCTTCTGTATCATGTAGACAAGAGACACTCGTAGAGCTACAGTAATTCCAGCAAAAAAACATTCTGATACGGAAATTCGTTTTGTCCATAAAATGTAGCGTTACAGTCCTCGAAAACAAGATGAGTTCTATAATTTCGTTATCTTCACAGACGGTCTTTTCAGCAAATATAGGTCATTTCAGCAGGATACATGCTCATATATTTATGAATTGAGATATGGATATCTCATATAAATATATCAATTTTTTAAGAGAAAAATGCGCAATTTACGGCATATCCAAATCATTCATTCAAAAATTTGCGTTAATAATAAAGTAACTATATTACGTAATAATATGCAGTAATTGAAGAAGGAGATGCTTCTATTAATAAATATATTTTACAAATAATTAATACACACACTACATATAAAAACTAGTATTTTATGATTAACCTACAGTGTTCTTGCATATTCTATTGTGTTTCATAATCATAAACTTATAAAATTATAAAATATTTTATTAGATTTATCTCATAAAGGGCTTCTTATAAAATTCTTTGAAAAATTTTTCAAAGATCTCCCTTTCGCAAATATTTTTCGCCTTAAATGCAACATCGTATCTAATGTGACGCGATAACTTCACGTCCGATATCCAAAAGCGAAACTTTCAAGTCAAGGGAGGGATCAGCGAATACCGTCTTTATCTCATGCTCTTTTGAAAATTGCGTTCTACAATGTTTCGAGATGCATAACGCATTCACAAAGGATACATTCCCGAAGTTGAGCCGCGGATTTCCGAATGTTGACTCCGTTTGAAGAGTTTTGCGTAACGCTCCTGCGCTAAAACGATGTGGTAGAATCCATGAAACTCGATACTTATCGATTTCATATTTATCTTGTTCCTCCAGCTTATTATTTCTGAGTTATGTTCTGACGCAAGGCCGTAGCGCATATGGCTTTAAAAAATTAGAAATGCTACAAGTTTTCGTATCTATAATATTTAAAATCAAAGTCTGTTACTAATAACAATTTCAAAATATTTAATTGAAATACTTTTTGTAGCGATGGTCCGAGAGCTGTCAAGTTGCTATTGTTAAAAGGCTCTTCAGAGACGAAGCTGTTGTTCGCGATTAGTGTTGGAAACTACGTTGCTAGCAACGTGCCAATGAAGGGTGCTCGAGATTGTCAAGGAGTGTTGCGACGGTCCTAAGTGCAACATAATGGACGGCCACCACTATTTACAGATCGTTACGATCGGTCAAATTCTCCTTAAACATACGTGTTTATACAGAATGCTCAATAACAATCACATTTGAAGAACAGGAAGATTTCTTTCCTATTAAGAACAAAAAATGTCGAAGTATCATTAGTAACATTATTTCAAAGTCTTTATAGTACGAATAATGAAATAAAAGGGATCGTAACAAATTAAATCTTAGGATATAAAAAATTTTATAAGGATATAAAAAATTTAACTATTCTATTAACTTAATATAAAGTTGACGTTAATGTAATGAAAACATATTTATCATATTTTCAAGAGTGAATTAATTCTTTCTATTTTTTTTAGAGTTATAAATAAAAGAGCCTCAAGTGCATCTTTTTGTATAAATTAATAGTTTTAAGGATATCATGCTGTTGAAATTTATATGTAAAGTTTTACACACTGCATTCTGCATATTTAAGTAAGTGGCACATTCTTAATTTATCCTGCCATCAACAACTGTGGCAAGGTATATGAGGCAAAGTATACAACATACTTCATTTTTTATAGAGAGTTAATGTCGGCCCACACGATATATTCAGTAGGAAAATTACAGACATTTTATATGTCAAGAATTATTACCGGCATAATGCAAACGTTACGATCGCCGTAAAATATTCACCGCGTATAAAGCTTCGCCAAGCGTCCGATCCCTCTTTGAGCGAATCATTCCGAGGGCAAGTTCAGCCTATCTCATCTTGCGGCAGGCAGGAATCTTAACTGAGTGAGTCGAGTTTCTCAAAGAGTATTAGAACGAAGATACTAATTTTATTCCGCGCTAATTTCCCCGCCGGGCAATTAAGATTACGAAATGTCGAGAGTGGCCGTCCTCAATGATCTTTCGATGAAAGGTAAGAGCAACGAAAAAGTATTTCGATGAGGCGAAGAGATTATGGCTCTAATTGTGATTAAATCAGGGATAATGTCTGTAAATAAATATTCTCATATCTAGTTGAATTAAATTTTAATTTAATTTCATTTATAGAATTTTTAGAGTTATCAAAAAAAGAGAGAGAGAGAGAGAGAGAGAGAGAGAGACGCAAACTTTAATAATTCTTAGTATATCGTTTTATTTATGATGTGATTTGGAATAATGAAATAATCTGAAAAGTAAAAATCTCTCTCTCGAATTGGAAATTTAATTTTTAATATGCGGTCCATATTGGGAAGAATTACAACCATAATTTGGGCTAATGACAATATTATCTTAAAACGCAATTCATCTTTATTTCGTAATATTGATTGCGAGAAATGAAGAACTTGAATTTTGCCTTCACTTTCCTGGCTTTCAAAATGATAAATCATTGAATAGAGAGTATGGTGCAGATTATGCAAATTATTGTATAGAGAATAATGAACGCAGCTATTGAAATTATGAAAGAACCAAACGAATAGCAGGGCCTTCTAGCCCCTTAGGCCTTGCTGAATCGACCTTGTTGCAAATTCGAAATTGAATATCTCGGCACCTAAATATCCTAGCACAAAATTTCAAAAGCGATTTGAAAGCTCTGAAACCTTACTTTTCGAAATTTTAAATCGAAATTGTGCGCAACGATTTTTTTCAAAATGGCGGATGAGAAAGTGAGAGGATGCAAAGTTGATAAATGAAGATCCGAGTTTGCAACGGTGCATAGCGTAAATCAGGTATCGCAGTCCAATGGACAAGATGCACATGAAAGTATAGAATTTTATCTTGAAAATGCGTACTTATCGAGCTCAATGCGATAATTATTCGCTGAGTTATTCCAAATTTAATTAAAAGAACCGTTTTCTCTTTAAATTTGCATAACTCAGCGAATAATTATCGCATCGAGCTCGATAAGTACGCATTTTCAAGATAAAATTCTATACTTTCATGTGCATCTTGTCCATTGGGCTGCGATACCTGATTCACGTCATGCACCGTCGCAAACTCGGACCTTTGATTATCAATTTTGCATCCTCTCACTTTGTCTGAAAAAATGGCCGAGTATTATTGCCATTCAAATATTCTTAAAGTGGACATTTCAAGCTTCATTTTGCTTTTTTAAATTTATTTTTATCTTCATTATTTACCAAGTTATGATCATTTGAAATTTGGTACATTTTTCCCATATTTTTAGTGTACCGCTTTTTTGCGGGTGAGTGTATATGCTGTAATTTTAAAACCTTAGGAAGATATGACCCAAAATATTTAAGATTTCTTGTAAAAACTAATTTTAATAATTAAATGCTACTGGTACTGTATTATTTTATTAATAATCGCATTTATATCACTTTATTTATAATCAGAATGTATAATTGCAGTAATAATGTATAATTCTTCTTGCAACGCTCCTAGCTTGCATTTCATCGGAATGGTATAAGACTGTGTAAGCACTTAGAGCGACTCGTGCAAAAGAGAGTCAACAAGTGTCGCGCTTGTGTCCGTGGTAGAGTATAAAAGTGGTCGCGTATACCGTGTTAGGAAAATATCGGAGAGAAAAGAGCAGCATCTGCCTGTATGATACTTTACACTACAGCGTCCTGCTTCACGCTCGTTGCGTTACACGTGGAGCCTTTTTCCAAGAGGTTTTACACAGTTTTGATCCCTGAGGTCTCCGTGGCCATTGCAATAGCCCTGTCATTATTGATCGATGATTTTCTTCTTTTTTATAGATGTCTACTTACTTGACGTATGATTCTTGTAAAATTTTATTCAGTGTAATCTCTAATTTTATTATTCGACAAATGTTAATATTTGTTATTATATGTATATGGATACCTTCAATAAAAAATTCAGACTGTGAAGATATTAAAAACAAAATTTCTTGTTGTACAAATGTAATAAAATTTATTCAAAAAATGCGCGGCGATTAATCAACGTTTAATACTTTTTAATTGTCGGTCTGGAAAATACGGACGAATATGTAAAAAATCATTGCACATATTTTAATTAAAATTAGAAGATTGCATCTTTGGAAACATAAAGTAATAAAATATAAGCGAATAATTGTTTTTTAATAATCAATATAGTACTTATTAGTTGAGTATATTGGAACAAGTGGAAATAAAAGAGTGTTTTTTTTCATTAAAAATCGGTCACTCTCCGATCTTTCCTATTTCACGTTACTTTATCAGTATCTTGCAACGAGAACATTTAATGTCATCATGTGCCGCTCCATTGCATTGCAGTATTCGTAGTAGAGATTGTAAGGTAAAAGTATAAGAGACCGGGTGCGAAACAGAAATAAAACGTGATCGAAGCGAACCACGCACGCTGACAACGTTCTAGTAAGAACGGTTCCTTTTATGACCGCATCTTTTGTCGGCAAAAGTAACATAAACCGTCTCTAGTACGCCAATAAAAGATAGTCAGTTGCTTACACGAAGCGCTTTCGCAAAATCCTACAATGTATAGAACGCAATAGCAAGAATTTCTTAAATCATCGAGCAACGAAGCACAACTTTTTCGTATTTTACAAATCCACGTTACAAGAGTGTTGCTAGATTGTCACGCATTTTGGTAAAAGAAGTCAAACGAAAGCTTTCTCTGATTTTCTCGATCGTTATATTAAAGTAAGAAATTACAGGAGATTAAAATATTTTAAATAAACAAAAGAAATGTTTAAATTACGATTATAAATACTTTTCAATTTTCTATTATATTTGTAATAATCTTGTTACAAGCTTTATATTATTACAATTTTTCCGCTAGGAAAAAGTACTTTTTATACACTGTTTTTCTTTTCTTTTGTTTGTATCGTATTCTCTATATTATTAATTAAGTAATTTTTATTTTATGTATATTTTATGACATATTTTAAAGTGTCTTTTTTTATTTAGATACATAAATTCCAACTGGAAAGTCTTGCATCAATTTAATTCTATCTAGATTCTCCTAATTTTTGAACGAATTAAGATAACGTTATATACGCAAATATTTTTATTGTATAGTTAGTATAATAAAAATATAGGCTTAGACTGTCGAACTTATGTGCAAAAATACGAACGCGATATTTTATCCTGCGGACACAAATGACGACCGAGAAGTTGCATTAACAGAGCCGATCGTATATGGCTTTCACCGCGGGGCGCGAATGGCCGGCGCCGATATGACGTGATGACGATGCCGCACGTCGTCATCATTGTTCATCAGCGTGATACACACAGTGCCCTGATCGATGTCGACCACCAGCGGTCGACCCCGCGGGAATGGAAACGAGAATGTAGCTACCTTAATGGAGGTAATAGTACGTGGACAAGGACGGTCTTAAGAAATATGGCAACACGTCCGGCCTTCGAGATAAAAGGACCTGTATGAGAGGCAACGTCCGAGAAACGTGACCCTTCAACCTCCTGAATTCTCGTGTTACCTCCAATGAATTTCCATTTTCGGGATAAAATCATGTTAAAAAAAGTCCTTTATTGATGGTATCACGATAGATTACCTGATTCCTGAGAATTTCTCTTGAAGGAAGTTCGTGAACAGATGTTTGATCACAAAAAAAGATCCTCTCGTAACGAAATATTCATATAAAAATAGGTACTTTGAAACACACAATATGTGGTTTTATTGCAAATCGTCGATTTAGCGTGTATGTTTATGTGTATATGACCTCGAGAAATATAACTTTGATGCTTTTAACTCAGTATTTATTGCAACAGTATGTTTCTAAATTTACGCTTTGAAATTGTTAAGTTCTCGAAATCAAATTCTTAGATAATTAGATCCTAAAACATTTTTTTAACGAAAATATTTTTTTATTAACGCTTTCATTTTAGAATTTTGAAATTTTTATTTTTATTCATGTGTGTGTGTGAATACAAAGTAGTCTTATCTTCTCACAAATGATCTCCCAATACTTACGATAATGTTCCTAAGCAATTTTTTTAAATGAGCAGTAACCCGCGTTATCTCAATCGTTACCAGGTCGTCGCAGAAAAAATTTTACATTACATTCGTGAGGAAACAAATTTTATTTTTATTGCGTCACTGAGAAAAAGTTTATTTCGCGATTTCAGAGTAAGACTTCTGTTCCCTCGGTAGGATAAGTAGTTAGGCTCGATAAAAGGCCGCGTACGAAGTTTCGCCGCGACAGCTTGTCTCGATTCCCAGAAGTTGTCCAGGTGGAACGATCGACCGTCCCCCAAGATACTTTTAATATCTCGACGAGGGTAAGCTCGTAGTCGCGGTCGCGTGAAATTTCTCTTCTTTTTTTTCTCCAAGGCCGAACGAAGGGTGGAAAATTGGGACTCGCACAAAGAGGAAGTGCGGGCAGGTGCAAGGGAGGATATTAAATCGATCAATCGAGAGGGTTCGGTAAAAATGAACGAAGAAACGACCGGATTAAGAGAGCGAATAAGACACGTTGAGGATGAAAAAGATGTGGTACCGAAGATTTCGTCCTTGACAGAAGTAGAAAAGATGCCGCCAAGTAGTTCTATTAATAGAATTCCGGAAAGTCCCGTAGCGCTGCCCGATGAAAATGCGCGATAAAGCTTTCGGTTCGTAAGAGGGTAAATCACAGTCGAAGTGTTCTATTTTTTCTCTTCTTTCTGTCTTGCCGAAGAAAAGTTGTTCAATTTAGTTCTAATAAATTGCTTTTTTATATTTAGCGTTTTGTTTTCTTTTTTGTGAAAAAAAATATTATTTAGGCAGATAGCTCCTTATCATCAAGGCATAAAATATGTAAAATTAATAAAATTTTTTTGTAATACACGTATTAAATTATAAAAATTATAAGAGAGATCTTCAACATTCTAAAAATAATTATATTCTCTGTGTGTGTGTTAGCGCTTCCTAAATTACTTATACAGTAAATGTTATAACAATTCATTCATATAATTATATCGTAGAAAATCATAACAATTAATTTATATAATTTTATAATCTTTGTATTAATGTATTTTTATTATATAAAATTATTGGCAATAATATTGGCAACTGTTAAAATTAAAAATAAAAAATACATTGTATAAATTATAAAAAATTTTTCAAGAATTAACAATGTTGAGGTGAAAGATTCAAAGTCAGTTCTCTTTGTAATTTAGTTCCAACCTTGAGATGAGTTGAATCATCGATAGTTGAATCTTCCAGAGAACTAAAGTGCAGACGATGCAATTGCAGCTTTTAATCTTACTCACACTATATGCTTTTTTTCTCTTGAGAGAGACTCTTTCGTGAATATCTCGATAACGATCTGCGTCTTAGATTCCATAAAAGACTTCGGATTAAAGGAAGAGCATCATTCAAAGAAACAGAATATCAGCTATCTAACATTAGTTGCTTGTCGCTGCCATAGACTTAATTTGATCTTGAAAGTATAACCCGATGAAAAAAGAAAGATCCTAGTAGATATTTATCCCTTATAGAAATGTATCACTAGTGAGTTAGTGATTAATTACTTATTTTGAGTACTTAAATTACTGATGTACAGTAATTTCTTGTGATTCAATTACTGAGCTTGTAGTGATTACAAGTACTTCAATATTGAAGATTTCTGTGATTAAATACTGCTAATATTTAACATTAGTATTGAAATATTGGGGTATAATACTGCATCATATGCAATTATATATTTTTATAATATTTTCATAATGTCTTGCATATTATATGTTATATTATACTATTTTTTATTATTTTCATATAATAGAAAGAACTGTAGCCGGTATTCATAGTCCTTATTCCGTCCTTATTTTAAGATTGTCTTAAGTAATGTCTTAAGACGCTAATATGGTTCTGTGATTAGTTTATGACATCTTAAGATTGTACTTGAGACGATCTTAAATATAAGAACTTATGAATACCGGCCTATGCCTTTCTTAACATATAATCATGAGCTGATCTTCAAGCTAGATGTTTCCGTTCGATCATCAAGGTTAAGCAACGTTGGACATGGTCGGCAGTTGGATGGGTGACCACTTGGGAAGATGTATATGACACTGATAGAAGTACTTGATAAAATCACTAGTATTGATAAAATACTGACAATGAGAATTCTCAGTATTTGGATGATGTACTAGCCAAAAAATTACTGAAATACTGCCGGTATTTAATCACAGTATTTTCCCCAATGATTCGCAGTATTAAATTTCTATAAGGGATGATTAAGATATGCATGTATTTGTTTAAAAAATCTCCAAAACTATAATAACTTTATTAACAGTTCCTTTACTAAATATATATTAAAATAAACATTATAAACATATTATAATATTGTAAATAACATAAAATGTATTATAAGATGTAAAACACTTAATATAAAACACTCAAATCAATACAGCACGCATATAAATGCTTTGGACAGAGATATATCTGTTTCATGTTTTTCTCGCAAAACGCAAATGTTTGCGTAAACAATCAAGCAGAAATCAAGAACTCGCACGTTCCAGTTATATTTCTAGTTGCCTCGTGCAACTTTCTGTGTGCTTTTTTTTACCGTCCACGCGCGAGATGATAATCCAATGTCTGTTTTATTATTTTGAAACGATCCATGTTATCTCGTTGAATAATACGATACGTACGAACCGATAATATTTTTTTGCCGATAATCCGCGAAAGATTACAGGAACTGAATTGCGCCGTTATGGAAAAATAATTATCCTAAAAGAATTCACGGCAAACGTGGGCGAAACACATTGCGAAAATTGTTTGCTGAGAGTTTGTTCATTTCCCACACATTTTCCACTAATTGCTTCACAAAAGATCTACCAAGCATCACGTTTTTCTACGCCGGTTGTTTTTCTATCCATTATTGCTCCATGTTTATTTATTATTTCACGAGAGGCGAAAATTACGCTTCTCATAAAAAAAATAACGCAACGAATACACGCAAATTACAAGCACTTGTTTCGCATACAATCACCTTTATTGCAGTGATCATCAGCTCTTTTCATCCTTCGTTCTATTTTCCAGATATTCCCGGAAATTGTAAAATTAAAGTTAATTTGCAAACCTGGAAGTTAATTCTTAATGTTTGTGCCCAACCGGCTGGTTGATTCGTCTGTATTATTAAAAATGCTTTCACGACGATCGAAGCAAGAGCTAATTTGAAGGACAAAAGAGACAGAGCCAGGATTAAATACGGTTTCCGAGCTACCCACGATACCGAGGAACGTCATCCATGGCGAAAGGCACACATGCACGTCAAGAGCTTAAAACCGCCCCCGATGGCCTCTCGAGATACGCAAGGGCCGTTTATTAATACCGTATCCGTCGGAATATACTGCTTTGTATAAATTAGCGCAGTGGGGCGCGCTTAACAAGCTCTGGACGAGGAGGCGCGCTCCTGAAATACGATATCGGGGCTGACCGTCCACTATAACGAGGACATGTGCCCACTTATTTCCTCTCTCGTCGGTGGATCCGACTCGGCACGGACAAGGTCAAGACTGCATTAGAAGTGTGAGAGATAGTACGCCTTAGACACATCCCATCTAATCCGCTGTACCTCTGGTTACTAAGTTCTATCGCAATCGATGGAATCCAAAAAATTATACATCTAATTGTAACAACTACAAAATTATCTTTATTCTTTGTGTTTCTAATTAATAATTATTTTTGTTTATAATTATCTTGATAAACATCTCTGAGACAATGAAATTTTTAATCTTCGAGATCTTTTAAATCTGTAATATTTTAAATCTGTAGATTTTTTAAACTGTGAATGAACGCATGATGAGGGAGATTTGGAAATTTTGCGACCGTGTTCCAACGCGGTAGATTCTATTACTATGCGAATTCTTGATGAAAGTAAACGGAACGAGTTACCAACCACCCTCAAGAGGACGATATCGCCTACTCAACTTTGCGCTGGATTCCAATTATCTGAACTCGTCATTATTTTTAATGCATGGATTTTTCTGATATTAGCGCAGAATTCCGAAGAGACGAAAATGAAATTGAAACTGATATTAGAGACATTCTACATTGATGACGCATTTTAATCAGTAATGGTTAGCGTCAAACAACTTGAAAATTTTAATTTTTCAAGAAAGAAAACAATACACGTATAGGTACAATTCACTCATGCGAATCCTGAGATCTGAATGAAATGGAACCAACGATAAAGATACCCAGCAAGAACAACGCATTTCGTTTAAATGTACGATTCTGAGGCTTTAAGAGAATCCCTGTGGAGAAAGAGAGAGAGAGAGAGAGAGAGAGAGAGAGAGAGAGAGAGAGAGAGAGAGGGTGTGAAATATTCACGCTCTCTTAAGAGGTGAATCTCGAGGGATAGAAGATCTTTCCTAAGCGGACTATTTCAACGCCTTACGATATCAAGCAAAATGCACTATGCCTTCGCATCATTCATTAAGAAAATCTTGATTTAATATAACAGAGGTCCTAAAGTGAAGAAGAATACGGCTTCAAAATTAATGCTTTCGCTTAATGTACATATCTAAATAAATATACTTTCTAAGTGTACTTTTTCGTATCGTAGACGAATATTATATAAACCGTGCAAATTAATCTATATTAATAACTCACAAAATTTATTTTAAACGTCAAATTGTATTTTTAAAAAACCACTTATATAAATTTAAAACTCTGACATATTTATGCTTTGTGCAATTTATACTTATCAACTTAATGCTTACCAAAAAATGTTACTTACATACGTATATGTTATTAATTTATTATTTTCTTATATTGCATTGAATAATCTGCGTCATAAAAAATATTAACTCAGTAACTTATATTTTAAAAGGTCTTTGTTCTACACTTTTGCAAAATTATGCTATTTATAAGATTACTTAACATAATGCATAATTAACCGGGTCATGTCTGGCTATTTTATTTCTCCTGGGACCAGTAAATTATAGCGCTGCTGATATACAGACATGTTCGTGCAATCTATTTTATTTTAAATATAACATCCAGTGTGCTACTAAGAATCTTATCGCTTCAGTTTCAGCTTTCTTATCGTCATGTACTTGATCTCAAGAAAAGCGACAAAGGACTAGCGTAATTTTGCAACAAGCAACGAAGAGAAGTCATTAAATAACAATTAAACAAGTAGCGAGTCGGTAATCAGGTACAACTTGGAAATATCGTGAGACACGTAAAGTCTAATTACCGCACGATTTCTGACGTGAATTTATTTTGACGATAAAGAAAAAAAGAAGACGTGACCAAAAAACAAGTTCTTCATCAGCTATTAAATAAAAGATTTTAACAACTCAGATAATTTTTTTAAATGCGAAGAAACTGAAAAAAAAGAAACTGAAAAAAAATTAATAAAAAACAGGCAATTATATAAATACAATAATAAAAGAAATATTAATAAATTAATAAATTAATAGATTATATTAATCTTTCTGAAAATAAAAAAAGACAAAAATATAAAGTTTAACAATAAATAAATAATAAAAAAAGATGTAATAATACTAAATAGTTTGCCTTTCCTTCTTTAATGGAAGGGTCGTAATTTATAAAACGGGTTCTTTGAAAGTTGAGTGCTGAAGGTCCAACGGGAAGTCGACACTGATCAAATTACAATTCGCGTGACGAACATGCTCTCGACATTAGAATGACGATGAGAAGAATGTCGTCGATGTGCTTTCGGTTTCCATTACGAGAATGCCCACGGCTGGTTGTGTTCCTCCGCAGCATTTTTTCTTCCTCAAACAACTCTTTTCACGCGCGTTTACCCGGTCCCTTGTAAAAAGCCACGTTGACGGCATTATTGTCTCCGCTGTCTCTTACCGACGACATGCCTTTACGCCCTCGATTTAGCTACCACACCCGCCTACTTTACCTTGACCTACTTTACCTTGATCTTATATTTTTGACAGCAAAAGAAATTCTACAAAAAAAAATTTACAAAGATTGCAAATAACACAAGTTTTATATGGAACAAATAGAGATATTAATTGCATGGCAGTCGATACGAATCGACATCGAAAAGATGAATAATTACATGTACCAATCACATTTGAGATACACATTACTCCAACTGAGAGATTGATAGTTGTTATGATGTCGCGCGAGATCAATTAGAATTATCGGATATTGGAAACGAAAGGAAACAGTGAAACACAAGTTTATCACTTGATATCTAATAGACTTTGCTTTATAAATTTAATGCTTATTTTAATTTATAAGTTTAGTTTAGCGCTATATAAACTATTTTATTTTAAAAGTTATCTAAAAAAATAATAATTGTTTATTTAATTGTTGCTATAGAGAAATTAATTGCGAATAGATTATAAATTTATTTAATTTGAAAAAGATACAGAACACTTTTTATAACTTTATTCTAAAGTAGATAAAATTATTATTATACAAGATAAAGAGTAATTTTTAACCTAAGTTAAGTTTTATATTGCATAAATATTTTAGTGAAATCGCACGCGGTTGCTTCCAATTAGTGAAGATATCGAGTAGACATTCATTGATGCGTGCGTTTACTTTACAATTGAGATTACACGCACGTGTGACTTCTGTGAGAAATATTTGCCGTAGGACTGACGAGAATAATCGAATTGCGCTTCACTCGCATGTGCGAGTTACGTAATCCCTTCTCATATCTCGCCGTAATAATTACAGAAAGAGAAATAAAATTGCGCACTTTTTCATGTCGTAATTAAGCCACAATGTGAAGCGAGACATCTAAATGCACCGCGGAATTACTTATTTAATTAAAAATTACTTATTTAATTAAAAATTAAATTAACGAGAGAACTGGTCCATAACGTCGTCGCTTTTTGATCATAAAGACATCATTAAAATGTAAAATACTAAAGTCGCTTGGGTTATTAATACGTCGATTGACGAATTATGCAAGCCGTACAGCAAGGGAACATCGTCAATGCCGTGAATTATGTAAATAACGCACAGTTCGAAGTTTCTCTAAGCTGTACTTTATGCACGAAGCGTTTTTCATTGCCGGTTTTCTTGCATGCTATCTTACAGATAGCAATGATTTTACAAGAATTTTTCAATCGATATCTTTACGATGATTTGAAATTCTTTTATATTTCGGTAGAATAAAAGAGATATAAAATCTACAAAAAAAATTTTCTTATTATAAGCAAAGAAAAGTTAAAGAAAAAGAAAATATGTCAAATTAAAAATTATAATTGTATTCAAATGTATCTAGGCTGAATCGATCGTGTTATATACATTTGTCTCAATATCAAATTTGTGCCTGTTTGGTCTCTGCTCTACATCTTGCAAGACAGTGTGCAAGGAAGTCAGCAGCAAAGCACGCTTCGAGTTTAATTCGAGCGACCGTGCATAGAATATTCCTGCGATACTTATCAAGGCAACCAAGATCCCTATCATCTTGGAACAATTATAGGTTTTGCGCCATCACGTTGCTTAACAACCTCTCTCCGTTAGAGTCGTGTTTTCGTGGCTGCCCGACCATCCTGATTCCAATAATCGAGCTCGCGTTAACGAAAAAAAGCTATATTTCTCGGCAAAGATGAAAGACACTTGCTAATAGCCAAAATGACGTTAAAAATTAATATCAAAAAGTAGCGCTTTGTAGTTGTCAGTAAAATCGAATATAATTATTGTATTTTAAAAATAGTTTCGATATTGCATGATATATAATTACATTATTCTGCCGCAAATTTTAAATTGTATAAAGCAGTCTTAAGACCAAACGTGACGTATAAAAACTTGGCGCGCCCGGGTCACGCAGAAAAAAACTAAAAACACTTTTGTTATATAATTCAAATCTAAACTATCGATTGAGCCTACTCAAAACTTGATCGGTTCAGCCGTTATTGAAATCCGATAATCTCGAATACTCGCAACTGGCCGGCTCGAATATACAGTCTGTCAAGTAAGAGCGTGGTCGGGTTAATTTATAAAAAAATTATTAAATAAAATTTTTAAAAACATATATGCATTATACTCGATGAAAACAAGGATGCAATTATGTCAATAATACGTCCAGTCACCACTGGCGTCGATAATTGCCTGGCATCTCCGAGGCATGCTTTCGACCAAATTGACGGCGTATTCTAGCGGCAAGGAATAGAACATTATATCCATTAGGAATAGAACCAGCGTGCCCATATAGAACATTCATCGGTAAAAATTATGTTGCTAAAATCTCGAGTGATGTTCTCGTGCGCCCAAGCGAGTCGCTTCGTCACATGTTTTTCGGTCAACAGAGGTTTCTTCATTGTGTTGCGCCATTTCAGGTCATGAGCACGGAGATGGGTTCGGATAGTTTCGTACGATATATCTAAACCTTTTCGCTTTAATTTTGCTTGTCTTTGACGCAGTGTTAAAGCAGGATTCCGCGAAAACAGATTCACTATTCTTTTTTCGTCTTTTTTGTCCAATTTGCCTGTCGAGCCACGTTCCGGTAAATCATCGACATTTTTTGCCACATTATATCGCTGTATCCACTTCTGTACGAATGCTTTCGACTTTCTCATGTATTTAGCAGCCGCTGATTGCGACATTTTCGGACCTTTTGGGTGGGTGCAAAGGAACACAGCCTCGTAGCGCAACGCGTATTTGACACTCGTGACGCTTAACGTGTTTCTCTTTCAAACAGTCAACGACAATTGAATCTTTCTTAACAGTGCATCAAGAACAAAGTTTCTCTCTATCGGCTCATGAAAAATTTAGGGCGATACCTTTTACCAGCTATGAGTAAGGCCGACCACGTTTTTACTTGACTGACTGTACATGCACGGGGCGATCTCGCGCTGCGCATATACTTGGCGCGAGACACTACCGCTATTTTTCTAGTTGATTCTTGACACTAAAATATTATCGATGTGTTAACTTGTAAAATTATCGTTGATATATGTATACAGGGTGGTTCCGGACATTTGCGTCAAACTTAAAGGGGTGCTAGATCTCGGTAAATTGGACAATTTTTGTTAAGTAACCCGTGTCCGGCGACGCCTCCTTAAGGCGCTAAGCTCTGTTGAACATTGTTGACGGTTGTGTATTTCTTGACTTGACGTGCCTTGATTTTTTTCTTATGGGGGCATGTCAAAAGTTTGACGTATACGACCCCTGTCGATACCCAAAATGAGCTCATCCGCAGGATAACGAACGAATGTGATGTGATTCGCAATACTCCTGAAATTTTCCAGAGGGTGCGTCAGTTAATGCACCGTAGATGCAATGCTTGTACTGAGGTTGAAGGTCGCAATTTTGAACATTTGTTGTTATAAAATACACAAAATAAAATTTAAAAACGTATGATTTTTTTATTCTAATCTAACAGAAATCAAACAGCGTTCAACAAGGCTAAAAATGACGCTTAGCGCCTTAAGGAGGCGTCGCCGGACACGGGTTACTTAACAAAAATTGTTCAATTTACCGAGATCTAGCACCCCTTTAAGTTTGTCGCAAATGTCCGGAACCACCCTGTATGTGCAATAAACATATACGTGTATTTAAGAAATTATAAATAATATGTAATTCTCTGAACAAGATTCATGCCTGGATTCTAATAATACTTTGCCATTACAAATTATAATCTTATATTAAATTGAGATATTTGTTATACATATATGGAAATCCATAAATCAAACAAAAAATAAATATTTATGACGGACCACAGATGGACCAAATATAATGGATGAATAAATGATTGTATGAGATATTGAACTCAGTATTCTCGAAATACCTGCTTGCTTGCTTGTTATTTTGCACTCGAACGTGCACACGTTACGTTAAAATTCCAATGTAGAGAGAGAGAGAGAAAGAGAGAGAAAGAGAGCATCAATAGCGATCGATAGTTTCGCGAGATTGCGAAACTGGGTGTACACGCGACAGTGAAAAAAACGCCGGGTTAATAAGCTGGTGCACGAAATACGGAAATACGGTTTTATTTAGGAATGCAAATTGCACAATGTGCATTGATATATTGCACAATTTATTTCTCTCGGTTTGCTTGCGTTAAAATATTTAAGGATAAAGAATACGTACATTTAGCTGTCATAAACGTGTATGCAATGATACAAATGCAACGCAAATCAATAATTCACTCTGATTGTCCGTAAGGAATTATTTGCCTATTTAGAAATGTTTTTCATATAAATATGTAACTTAAAGTAACCAGTCAATAAAATTAAATCTGAATCTGCTTAGAGAAAAGTATCGACGTTTTTAATAAATACAGCAAGTGTGAATGCATGCGTTTGCTTTATTAACATCTACTAATATTTGTTATTATTAACATAAAGTTGATATTCGGATTTACCTAGCATTAAAATAATTGCTCAAATATAAACGTGTTTTGTGACAGGTAATAAATTTGGAAGCACGTACACGTTATTACTGAATTAAAATATGTAATTTTATTATATAGTATTATATTTATTATATATATAATTAAGCATTTACTATGTATTTATTATACAATTTCTTTATTATGAAAAACTAATCTGTTTCTATATCGTAACACAATACAAAAACAAATTATTGGTATTGCTTAATTTAATCGTCTCCTAAATTACAGTGTTCAAGAGACAGATGGATCCTTCTTCGAAAGTTTCACTGCGTTATCTTGGAAGCAGGAGAATCGGAGACTCGTTGTCCTTCAGGAAGTGGAAGCTAGAGCGAAGGAACCGCCACCGCCGTCCAGAGATTCGAGTTTGACTTCGCAACCGTATCGGCTTAGCAAAAAAGAGGTAAGAGGCATCATGCAACAATTTTTATGTGTTTTTTACATAGCACATACACAATTCTTGTTTATTTTAACATCAAAATTTTACATAACTTTTTAAACTATGATTTTTGCCTTGTTTCTGTTTATTATTTTATAAAAGAAAAATATCATGTCATAGATTCTGGCAAAATTTTTTTTTACAGTTGTTATTAAATAATTGACGGCAAGTTTTTCACATTTTCGCGCTCCGACTGAATCGCGTGCGGCACACCGTCGTTACATTTAACACACGTCATTCTGGTTGCAACGGGCTTTGCATGCGGACGAGTAGTTACGTTCGTTCTGTTTGAAGTATTATTCTAAGTAGATAAAGTCTGTCGAGCCGCACGGGTCAGACGAGCGCGCTCGTTCACCGATCGAACTAACAGGTAGAAAACTCGTAATGAGAGTACGTCATTGTCGTTTTGATTTGCCAACTGTAACTGGCGGATGAATAAAGCATTTCCAATGTTCGATGTTCCGATTTCAAATCTCGAAACTGTGATTTTAAACTCAATCATCGCCTGTAATACCTTTTACTAGTTCGCGTAACTATCTGTCCAATAAAATTGATAAAAAAAAACATTATTCAAACAGTAAATAGTAAATTCGCATATATTTGTAAAGAGATGTAATTATTAATTTAAATTTATACGGGCAGAAATATAATATCAAACGCAATGTTAAATACGAAAAATATTTGCCGCGTAAATAAACTATTTAGAAGTTACACGGAAACCTATATCTCCGCCGCGCACCGAAAAGAGATACATAACTTTGAATAAATTCTAAATATTATACATATTTGTAAATGTACGGATCTATGAATCCTTGTGAATTTATAGATCTATATGTCTTCGGATTTATGATACGTTACGGATCTAGCTATCGTAAACTTATGTATCCGCTATCTTCGGTGAAATATGTGTATTTTTCGCGCTGTGGGTCCCTAGATATTCGCGCAATTTTTCGCACTGTCGTCGTCTCGTAAGCTCTCAACTGCCGTAAAATAAATATCCAAGCGGAAAAACACTTTTAAGTAAATAGCGTTTCCACAAGAGCTCCCGAGTTTTCAACGAAGTTCTCGTATCAAGCTCTGCTCATCATTTTAGCGCACCCTTCTCCCCTACTCTTCTTGGATACAATATTCCTGCCGTTCCCGACTCTTTTTAATCTTCATGCTCATTGTGCCTCCCGTCTTCGATGTAGCGTAAAGGTTGTTATGCGTGTTTCAAGAGAGATTAATTGACGAAGAGCCGATGTCGTTGCTTTGTTAATGAGAGAGGAGAGAGGAATATTCCTCATGAATATTCCTTGAAAAGTAATATGGAACAGAGAGTCTGCTCCATCACTGAGCTCACTTTTTTGCAGTATTCATTCATAAGCAAACTACTTTTTTGCTCCTCTAAATATAAATTAATATAAAAATGTGAATATAGAATAAAAATATAGAATAAAAATATAAAATATATCACATTTTATATTTTTATTTTATATTATTTATATATTAATACATTTTTATATTAATTTATATTTAGAGAATCAAAAAATAATTTGCTACTTTTTAGTTATTTATAGTTTCTATCATTACATTCTGAAAATATAAAATATGATATTTTCATTGACAAACATGTTTTCCAAAATTTTTCTACAAATTAATTTAATATAGATTTTCTTAAGCTTAATTTTTATTATTTTAACGAAATAATAATTTAAAGTGTGCGTTTTTTTGTGCTTCTCCGAATTAAACGGCATGATATTGGCCAAGTTACGAGAGCGCGACGCCTCTTGGATTTATATCCTATCTCCTGTAAAATGAGTTTGTACTCTTCTTCGTATAATGAATATCGTATTGCTTTAAATTCCTGCAAGAAGGAGCAGAGAAACACGACCGTTTAACTAGACAAAGGAGATCTTTAACTTAATCGTCTTCTAACAGAATTTCCCATATATTATTTCTGGAAGAACTTGTAGCATTTTGATATTGTTTAATATTATTGCTTTTTTATAGTTCCGCATATAAAACTGCTTCTAATAGTTGTAATTGTGCATTAAAATAACTTTTGCTGCAATAGCAATTTTAATAATATGAATATAATATCTTTATCACTAAATGTATTATTATTAAAAATTATGAGAAAATTTTTATTTAGATGATTATATCATCTGAACCAATACAATGTTTAAACTTGGAATTAGTTATATATTTATTATTGTTATATATTTAGATGCTATATATTTATTAAGACAATCTTTTTAATAAAGTATAATATAAAACAAGTAATACAGTCACTTTAGTAATAATTATTCTAGACTCGAGAAAAATTTGTAAAATTATTACAGAGAAATTAAAAATTGTATGGCTTTTATTAATTCTATGGTGTACATTACTTTTGTCCAATATAAAAATATTAATTATGTATAAGGCAGCTTATTATTTGTTAAATATTATTAAAAAATTGAGATGTATTTTCTAGATGGAGCAATTGTACATAGAAGTTCTTTACACGATTGCGAACACTGTGGGCGCTAGTACAGGACAATACGCGCACTACAAGGAAGACCTGTATCGATACGCCCAAGAAGCCTTCGGAGTTCCGCAGGATCAGCATCGGCGATATCTCAATATTGCCTCGGAAGAAAAGGTATATCCGTTTATTAACTTTCCTCTCTCAAACACTGCAATATCACCGCTTGTCTGCGAAAAATATGTCACCATTATTTGTCCCTCAGTAAAAATTAAATAAAAAGAACTTATTTACTACTGCAGCCACCTATTGTTGTGCTAAGCGTGGTGGTGATCGAAGCCGATGGACTCGAGGCGAAGGACGTCAATGGTAAGTTCAGTGAATTCTGTTGCATTCCGAGCTGCGATTACCTTCCGAGTTACAAGCGGTTGAAAATACTGACTTTCTCGCGAAACTAAACTTTCCGACTGCAAATAACGAAACCATATTCCACGGTTAGCTTAAAGAGCAGTTAAAACTTTACCTTAACTTTACCTTAAAATTTTAACTCGGTTAAACTTAGTTATACGAAAATGTTTAATCTTGAAAAAATTTAAACGCTGCAGTATAAATGTTGTACTTGCTGAATATTGTTGCTGCGGAAAGATTTATAGATTTTTGCAAACACAATGCACAAATTTACAATTAAAATATTATCAAAAAATATCGAAATAAAATGGACAGAATAAATCACGTAAAAACTGCGCAAAGCTCTTTTTACTGAAAGAGTATTGTCATGTTCTTTAGGATTCAGCGATCCTTACTGCATGCTGGGAATACAGCCCGGCAACGCAGGTGCACCATTGAGCCCACAAACGAATTTAACGGCGCATTCGCCGCATACACCCCCAGCATCCCCGAGGCAAGCAATTCGCGCTCTTTCTGACGGCGGTGAGATCGAGAACTCCCATCATGAGAAACTTCGAAAGCATCACAGGTAAGTTGTTATGTGAGAGGACGCGGAAGAAATGATTCGTTAAATTCCTATGCCAAGTAATACGGGAATACGCAAATGTTTTGTAAAAATATTGTTATAATTTCTGCAGTTTTTGTTTGACAATTAATTATTATAATTAGAAACGATGCGAGATAATGTGAGCAAATCTTATCACATTTAATTTAGGACATTTAGCAGATTTTTAGTCTAGTCTGATGATAGATATTGTGTTAATCATTCTAAATAAAACTACTGCTTACGGCTATGGAAGTTCTATCTTTTATTTCTCGTAGGAAGTATGTCAGTACTGTAGATGTAGAATTGAACTTTCCCCTTTGATTTGAATTATCTTCTACCCCGAGAAACCATTATTTGTTATCTATTGACAATATGATTGATATTAATGATGCTATTGTGTTCTGCTCTCTCAAAAATTGTCGTTTATTATAAAAAATTGCATTATGTCTACAGTTATTAGCAATACGATAAAATTGATAAAATTGAT
Source organism: Aphaenogaster ashmeadi (assembly GCA_003063805.1). NCBI lineage: Eukaryota > Metazoa > Arthropoda > Insecta > Hymenoptera > Formicidae > Aphaenogaster > Aphaenogaster ashmeadi. The sequence continues at coordinate 220,376 of NJRQ01000207.1, read as the reverse complement.
GGCATGCTACTTAAAATAAGTGCACTCTTGAGAATAAAAATTAATGTCACAGAAAGAAATGCATGGATGCAACTGAAAGAGTGAAACGCACTTACATCAAGAAAATTAAAAAAATATTATCCCACATGATTTCTTATAACTCCGTGAACAAAACTTTATATATAAAGTCTTGGGATTTTACATTTATTAATCTAAAAGTGTACAAATAAATTACATATTTTAAATATTTACTATTAGAAAATAGATGTATTTATACACGGAGAAAATTTTATATTAAGAATTACTATGTATGGCAGTAGCCGTGGACCATTGCTGGAATTATAAAAATTTTTACTATGTTATATTAATAATTATTAAACTCATTAGTGAGAAACACAGTAAAAATTTTTATAATTCCAGCAATGGTCCACGGCTACTGCCATACATAGTAATTTTTAATATAAAATTTTCTCCGTGTATAACGATATTCTTATATTATTTAAAAGGTTATGCGTAAAACAATTTTGGTTAAACTCTAACTTTTTAAAAAAGAAACTTGTAAGTTTACGAGTTATATATCTGTGCAAATATATGAATTTATGAATTTAGATATGCTATATGTTAGAGTACAGTGTAAATATATGAATTTGTGAATGTAAATACACTATACGTTGGTACAGTTATATTTATATTTGTGCAGTTAGACATATACAAATATGGATTTTATACATATTAATAGTATCATCGCGCGGTATATATTCTGGATTCTTTATCCATTTTCTAACAATATCAAAAGTACTGCAATTGTTATTGTATTTTTGGAATAATAGAAGATTATGGCTAAGAAATCAGGACGTGCCAATCTAGAATATTACGAATCCGCGATATATGCATTTACTGCACGCTAACTCCGACATTTGCAACAATACGACGCGATGCATAATGGACGCGCCGGATGCAGCAAGTTCTGTGAACGGACGAGCATCGTTTCCCCGGATGGAGAACGGGCAAGAGCATTGAGAGAGCAAGCCTATTTTGCTGTGTATCTTCCCACATTGTTGAGTTCGCCACCTGGTGGTATAAGTAAAATGATTAATGCAACGGCAACGAGAGCGAACAGTGAGTCACGAGCTGCAACGAGACGCGCGACGTCTACGAGGTGTCGTACGCCGTGTATGCACTTCGTTAACCGCGTGAAATTCCATCCGGATTCTACGAGAGCGGATGTCATGTTGCACATTGGCATAGAAGATCTAGAAGCCTTGTGAGGAAAACTTGAGACTCTACCTCTCAGCGACGACACAATTTGCCAATTAGCATCAAAATTCCAATTTCCGAGATTATTGTGTTACAATACAGATGCGGATAAAATGGATTCGTGTACTCTCTAATTAATGCAAACTAATTGTAAAATAAAGCAATTTTAATGCAGTTTAAAGTTCATGCTATAAGATGGAAGGATTTATGAAAAGTGCAAAGCTACTTCCGCAAAAGATTGAATCGTAAATCCGCTTAGAATATAAATTTTAAAGATCCAAATATTGTATTATAAGGTTGAACTTTATCATTCATTTCTTTTAATTTGATTTTTTAATTTATCACTGATAATTATATATTATTAGATACTTCCGTTTTTGAAGACGGGAGAGGTAAGTTTACTGAAAAAGTTAGACAGAAAGATTGAATGATCGAGAATCATTAAACGATGGATGTTAGAACAAATTGTTAGTGACGGAATGTTAGTGACGGTGGGTTACTAATAACTGTTAATTCAAAATCAGTTTCAGGCTTTCATTTAAGCGCAAGGAGCACAGCAGCAGACGGGAACACCGCGAGTCCTTGAGCGGTGCTTTGCCCGCGAAGTTTATACGAGCTACCTCGGTGAAGCCGCATACGTTGAGTCCGCGTTGGAACGAGAAGTTCCGTTTGTAAGCGAAAACTTTGGGGCCTTGCCCCCTCGTAATTGGCTCTCGCAATAACGATCCTTTATTAATCTAACTAGTGCAAATCCGTGTACCCATGCATAACCGTACGCCGATTCCTGTTTCAGCGACATTGATGACATCAACACGGACATTCTCCATTTGGACATATGGTGAGTTTGCACTGCACACATACACACACACGTAATAATTTTCTATTACATTATACCAATATGATACTTTAAAAATTGTACAAAGTCTAGAGTAGATTATTCGAGGAAATGATTAAAATAGAAATTTCAATGTGAAAAACATGAAATTTTCGAAAATTAAACCAAGCTTTGCAAGACTTGCACTGATGGTTCCAGGGACCACGACGATGAGTCCTCGGTGTTCGACGCGGTAATCAAACTCAATGAAGTACGAGGTGTAAAAGGACTTGGACGATTTTTCAAGCAAATCGCACAAAGTGCTAGATCCGGAAGTCAGGATGACTTCCTAGGTTGTGTAAACATCCCTCTAGTGGTAATTGTTTAATTCATGATGGATTTATTATTGAACTCTCTAGCTTAATACTGTAAACATAAAATAGAATTCTCTCATACGCTCATTAACTTAAAAAAATACTATTTAATATTTAGAAATATTTATTAAGTTTTCTAAATCAGTTATCTTGAAAAAATCTTCTTAATGATATTAACATTTATCAGTGTTAAGTAATTTTATTTTATCTGTGTTCTGAGTTACATATTTTAAACATTATTTGAATAATATAATTATTATTCAGGGTAATCTTTTGTTCGACACGACTGGCCAAATTTATTAGGAAACTTTTTACGACGTTTCGACCATAGTTTTTGATCCTTATCAAGTAATAATCGTTTGAATTACAAAGCAACACTTAAGGCATTGTGTCCAAAACAAGCCCGAAAATCTGAAGAATAAATTAACAATATTCAATATAGACAATAACATTATAATACGTTAAAAATTCGAGGATTAAATTCTTACGTGTTTTGTGCGTCATGTGAAAAATACAATTATACATGTTCATATCGTCGATTACGTCTATTGGGTAGTTTGACGTGCTTCTTGAGAGCAACTGCAAACTACCCAATAGACGTAACCGACGATATGAACATGTATAATTGTATTTTTCACATGACGCACAAAACACGTAAGAATTTAATCCTCGAATTTTTAACGTATTATAATGTTATTGTCTATATTGAATATTGTTAATTTATTCTTCAGATTTTCGGGCTTGTTTTGGACACAATGCCTTAAGTGTTGCTTTGTAATTCAAACGATTATTACTTGATAAGGATCAAAAACTATGGTCGAAACGTCGTAAAAAGTTTCCTAATAAATTTGGCCAGTCGTGTCGAACAAAAGATTACCCTGATTATTTATTCACTGGCGAAGAGAAGACTCATCTATTATAATTATTATTGTTTTGTGACACTAAAATATATTAAAAATAAAATTCTGGAATATAATTATTTAATAACGTATTGTCTTTCTATAGGATATTCCGAGCACTGGAGTGGATCAATGGTACAAACTTGAAGCGCGGACACAAAGGAGTAACATCCAAGGTAGAATCAGACTGAAATTATGGCTGTCGACGAGAGAGGACCGCGGATCCGAGGAGGATAATTGGGGCGAGCTGAGGCAACAGGAAAGGCTGTACACAATTTTCCTTAATCATGAAATGAACAAACAAGGGGTATGCATAGCCATCTAACAAAAACCCATATTAGAGCCAACCGCGATAGGTTTACATCATATATTGAATAGCGATATAAATTTACCCGTAATATAGTATACCGTGTACTCACACGTTTATTAAACATATACAAAATTGTGTGTTACATGTTACATGAAATATATCATAAAATTTCAAACAACCGACATAAAAAATTTCTAAATAAAACAAGAAAAGATAAATAAACAGATAAATTTGTAAATATATTTCCTCCCAATATTCTTAAAATGTTAAATTAAATGCTGACGTGTGCATAAAAATTATGAAGCATTATAAAATATTATTGATTTCTATGATATTATCTCCCTACGAGTTACTAATCAGGTTTTTATACGCACTTGCGTGATTTTCAGGAAGATTTCACCGGGGAACTGCCGCAGACCGCGCTGACAATCCTACATCAACACGCAGTGCAAGGTGATGTCACCGAGTTGCAGCAGGCTCTGATAAGGTGGGTGGCGAGTTCCCGGCAGCCCGCCGTCGATCCACGAATGCTTCATCGTCTTCTGCAGGTAACTTGAGTCACCAGCAACTTGTATCTTGCCATCTTACATACAGCGATATTACATTAATGAAACTATTAAATAACAATTATAAACTTAGACTATTTCTCAAACTTAGGAACTTGACAATCGATGGCATACTGAAACCCTGTCGCGCGATGCAGAACAGTGCCTAGCAGATTCCTTCAATGATTTCTTGGAAGTGTCTTTGAAAAAAGTTAGACAACACCGGGTATTATATCCGCCTCTATATAGGCCGACTATATCGAAGCTGGATTATCTGCTCAGGTAAATTTATATTTTTATAATAAAATGTACAATTGCAAACATTATAAAAACTTAATCGTGGTAAATTAGATGTATAAAAAATAATTTTTAGATATAAAAAATAATTTTTAAGTTCAATAATGTAATTAATATATAAAATTATGATAACAATTATTGTCACTATATAGATGCCTGGGACTTCTCTCAAACATGAAGGCTTTTCGAACTTGCTGTCCCTTCAATAAAGAAATTCGAGGCGAAATCATTACCGCTCTCAGAAAAGGAACTCTTGAATGGTGAGTAGGTGTTTTGTAATAAGCCAACAAAATATCATTCCAAATAAAATTTATTTTTTATTTTATTTTCTTCTACAAACATTTTTGTTTGCGAATTAATTCTACATACTAAAATCGCGTGGCAAAAAGATAGTAATAACGAAACTGTAAAAAGATAAAACTTGAAAGCAATATTAGAATCAATATAGGAATGTAATGCAACTTTCATTTAAATTTGATTTTTAATTTTGCAGGTACGAGGATACCAGACAACAGACAATGTGCCATGATCAGGAACCTGATCAGGATATTGATCGAGTTTTGCAAGATTTCACAAACTTAGTAACTGCATTACTAGTCGATCTGGAACAGGGGCTTTTATATTACAATAGTCTCTTTGAAAGGTAAGTCTTTCTTGAAATCTGCTTCAGGAGACAATGTAAAGATATAAATAGGAAAGAGGATAATTGAAAAATAATTTATGCAAAAAATTTTTTCTACTAATACAAACGTATTAAATCACTTGGTCATTTTTTTTCTATTCTAATTTAAATCTTTAGCGATATCTTTAGCAATGTTTTGTAACTAACAATGTTTCCCCCCCCACGAGTTTAGAGATTACAGTGCTTAAGAAACTGTTATTATCTTGATATAATGAAAAATCTGTTTAATTATGACACAATAATTTTATGTTTCAGCACTAATGGTGTGCCATATTTCTCAGCAGTTTACAAGCAACTGGAAAAGCTGGTAAGGATGCAAGTGACAGAAACATTCCTCGTGAACAAATCATAAAAGATATTTATATAAATAGGTTTTTATATATATATTTGTGATTTTGCAACAATACGTCAAAGACACACTGTCACATAACATATCATTATTTTTTATTCACTGTGTCGTCAAGCTGGATGTGCTATGTTTGGCTTAAACGCTTTATTCGAGACGTCGATCGTGGCTGCGAGTGCAAAAAGATCTCATGAAAAAGAAAGATTATTTTGATTATTTTTTTCCAGGCCACCTTAAATTTAAGAATGTGTTCAAAAGAAATTCAGCTGAATTTCTAGTTCTAAACTATTGTATTTAATTCGACAAAATATTAAAGTCACTTATTGTTAGAAATAAATTCGGTCGACGTCCTTGCATTGAGATGACAATACATATTACTGTTTATATATAGAGTGTCCCAAATTTACGATATATTGCTTTATGAAGATATGAATGGCAATTAAAGATTAAGTATGTGTTATATTGTACAAAATAACAAGCACAATTGAAATAAAAGTAAGTTGTAAAATAATTACAATTATGGGGTAAGGTTGCATCGGACACGCTGTAAATAAACAAGTCGCAGTGACCTGAAGGGGCCAGGTTGGGAAAAAGCGTGACGACGAATTATAAATGTCCATCAGGTCAGCGCGATTTTACTGTACACGAGATGTTTGTCCATAGCTGGCGGAACACGTGGCGAAACACATGGAGAACACTTCCGAGGTACTTTTTTCATCGCCACCACAAAATATTAAACTTTCTTTCTCTTTCTCTCCTATATTATCTCTCTTTTTTACTCTTGCCTCTAGCTTTCTTTCTCTCTCTTTTTCTCTCTTTCTTTCTGTTACTTCAAATTTCCTGCATAATGTAAAACTGTTGAAACCGTCGCATTTTTATCTGCATACCCATTAAAAAATTTAAATTAATTACTACATTAATAATAATGACAAAATGCATTGCAGAATTAATTATTGCGCATAGCATAGCTGTATAGTATAACTACGCTACGGTACGTGCAAAATAATGGATGTAAAAAAGACTGTATGAGTATGCAGTTAAAGAAATAGACGTTGTCAACTTAGTAATTACTGAATTTTATTGTATGTATATACTGTTATATATACATTAGTTTCGCGGCGATTAATCTCTATTTTTATTGGCAGTCTAAGCTCGCGACTTTATAGTATTTGAAATTCCATATATATAGTTTTTTAATATAAGGAGAGCATACACTTTCAACTTTTACACACATAAATACAAAAAAATACCTGCAAAATGCACAAAACAGGTAATAGTGTGACAATTCAAATAACTCTAATTGTTATTACTATATATGTATACCATGAATATTAAAAATATATTTTGTAATGTTTCTTAATAGTATTTTAAAAATTTGTTTTATCAATTTTAGCATATCGATTACGACGTTTTAGTATCTCTCGGATTTCTCTGCCTTTTTCTCTAGGCAAGTCAACTTCGTGTTAATATAAGCTTTCTTGATATCATGGTCGAAAATAAAACTTTGATGCACACTATTGCCTTGTGCCAATTTAGCATTTGTCAGTTCTTTATTTCCCACCGTTAGTGCATATTCCTCACGACACCCTTGTATCGCGGAGCCCTCGTGAGTAAAAACTATCGCATATTGCATGCGCCCATTCGAATTGTTAGTGAGACACAGCTGCACTTGACGCGTACCGATTGCATGCGCTCGCCAATTCAGCAAATGACGCTCCACTCATTTGCCTTTGTGCACTTATTTTTAGCCGCGGTTTCTAAAGTATATTTTCTAAAAGTATATTTCTTGTTACACACGATTACCTCGATTACACCCGACAAAAACAATTGAAATCAATGAGCAATGCACGTTTCCGGAAAGCACTTTTGATAGTGATTATTATTCCTTCAAATTGTAGTTCTCCGAAATCCCTCAAATTTGTACATAGATTATTTTATCACTTGTAAAATTTAAAGTATTCATAATTTAAAGTAATTTCAAATTAGATCTTAACAATAAAATAAGATTGCTGAAAGCAAATAGATTTTTTAATATTATAGTGTCATTTTTTGTGATATTGCTCAAATATTTTTATATCTCAATTGAAATTTGTCATCAGGCAAGTTGCCACGTATCAATTGATTTATCACATATTTTAATATATTTTATTTTATGTGTATTACATATCACGAGGAATACATTTGTACTTGCTCATCGTTCAGCAAAAAATGAATAAACTAAAATAAATTGCAAAAATATATTTCTAGGAAACTGCATACGTATTTTTCCAGAGCAAGTACTGTTTCAAAAATAATTACATTCTTTTTTATAATTTTTTATATTAATTATATCAATATTATTTAGCAGCACAATGATATATATTTATGTATATATATATATAATTGTATTTATATACAGGGTGTTTCAGGTCAGATTAGAGAAACTTCAAGATCTTATAGGAAATTGAATTTGGAA
>NJRQ01000207.1:186372-208073 GCA_003063805.1 Aphaenogaster ashmeadi | reverse complement strand
TCAACAATTACATGTCTTTTTCCCATTATGCCGTTTTTACCTCACGCGATTTTTTAGTAAGTAATAATATATTAGGACAATTAATCATCATTTATGACCGATTATTTAGTATTGATTTTGATTAACTCTAAGACTAAACAATTTTTTTAAAACTATGCAGTGAGTTTTTCAGACTAAGTCGGATATTTTTATACATGAAAATATATATTTTTCAATAAGTCTTATAAACATAAAATTATCTGGAAAATTATCTAGATAATCGCGATAATTATCTCATCTTTCATCTAGATTAAATAGAAGCAAAATCATCTTTATCTCATCTAACAATAAGATAAATTTATGGATTTTTATCTTTATCTCTATCTAGATAATTTTGAAATTATCTACGGCAAACACTGCGAAACCGCAATAGTCATGATTCTATGATTATAAAAACTATTAATAATTATATATTTTTTCTGATTAATAGATTAAAGAATTCTGGAAGAAACTGGCGTGGCCGGATTTAGCGGGATCTTATAACTTCGTGTTAAAAGTCATTGATGTAAGTAATCAGAATTATATATATATATATATATATATATATTCTTTAATAATTTTAGTATTTAAAATATTTCGCTTATTTTTCCCTAACAGGAAATTATTGTGAATAAAATTTTTAATGCTTTAAATCACTGAAATATTTAGATACATTTGTGAAACTTCATATTCGACGGTTCTCTTATTATGAAAATATATAATAATTAAAAATATAGTTATATATATATAATTATATATTTTAAAAATACGCTATAATGTTATCGTAATAACGTGATGTCATTAAACGCTATTTCCTGTAGGCGATATGCAGTTCCGCGGCTTACTACGCAGAGATAACGCATCAGAAGCTGGCGGATAGCGGATATTATGAGGAGCATACACCATATAAGACCACAGATGAGGTAATCGCTCAGGTAGAGATTGCTTCGCTTTAGTATACAAACAGTAGTACACTTCCTGCTTCGCAAAGTAGTTTCGCTAAACTACGAGAATATGAGATGCGATTACAACTTTGCACGACAAGCGGAGCATGATGCGACAAGTAGCCCAACTTCTACTAATGCATTGATTTATGTAAAAGACGTATCGAAGCTTATTTGTTATAGGTAGATATATAATAGGCATTGAAAATATAATAAATTTTTATATATACATGTAACAATCATACGTAAGTATAGGTAAGGTAAGTTTCCAGCGCTTCGCATTATGGATACCTTAAAGCATAATAAGATACATGAGAATATTATAAAGAAGAAAATATAAAATAAGTTTTTATAAACAAATATCATTTAATTAAAAAACATTGTAACATGTTTCGTTATGATAGTGATTTAATTTCTAAAATTTCTAAAATAATTAGGATATACATATATGTTAAGAAATATATGATATATTACTAAATTTATAAATTATCTGTAAATTTATCGTAGAGATTTGCTACTTTCTTTGAGAGTACCGCAAAACTTATGGCGATAGAAATATCTTTTTGCGTCGCGCGAATAAAATATGGGGACAATTTGATTCTTAACTTGACAATTAACTGACAATTTATTTTGTTTTCAGATGTGCGTAGCTATCAATGGTCTCGAGTATGTGAGAAGATGGTTAATAGACCTGGGCGAGGAACTTCGCGTGGAGCAGGTTCTGACGGCTTTAGAGAATCAAACGGGCGAACCCGTTCGAATGCAATGGCGGAACGCTATGATAACACCGTTGGAGCAAACCCCTGGGCAAATGTTACTCTTCATAAACCAAATAGTTTCGAGAATCGGAGCAAAGGTACTTTGAGATAAAATGTTAATATAAATGAAAGAAAATCAAGATTGCTTGCTTAAGTTTTAAATTGGATTTCTGAAGTAACTTGTAATCCTTCGTTTTATGATTTACAACCCTGTGTTATATGTATATTCTATACATAATTTCTTTACTATCGCAATCTCTAGATGAATATCTCTCTCCGAAAGGTCACCAAGTCAGCGCAGTGTAATTTACACCCCAGTTTTAAAATGCCGTTGACGCTTTAGTTTAATGTTGACGTATTAAGTTTGAAAACATAATTATCGCTGGCATAATAATTATCGCTGTAACTATCAACTGTGTTAACTTATAACTATATTAGCAAACACGTATTGAAAAACTGCAAACTATAACTTTTATCTGGTCATATTCTAGTCATATTCTAGTATACTACACACGGCGAAAATATATCTATAATAGAAAGTTCAAAGTATCTGCATTTGTTTGCAATAACCCAAATAATCTTGTTTTATCTGTTTTATATAGATGAGACCACCTCTGAAAAAGGCGATGTTTCACTTGGCTTGGTCTCCCGACAGTTTACCGACTACAGAAGCGATCGCGCCTCTCGTGGAATATCTGGATGTTCATCTGGTAGCACTTAACTCGGCTCTGCTAGTCGGAAATTTCAATCGCGTTCTGCAGGATATTTGGGAGGTAGTCCTTAGTGAATTAGGCAATCAAATGGACGGAAATGCCGAGGTAATTATACTCTTGTCATAATGATGTATGAGAATTAATCTTTTCTCTGATAACATTACCCTTTGTATGATAAAATTATTTCGATTATATTTACATGATAAATTGTGACACATTTCTAAATCCATATATTTGTAAATAATCTGAATTACAAACGACAAAATATATAATTAAAAAAATGTTATTACTTGTAGGATAAACCAGTAATGTTTTACGAGAGATTACACGAAGCACTTGACTTATTAGTGAGATTTTTCAATGCTGACGATAAGGGCTTACCTCTAGAAGTATTACGTCGTCAGAGTTTCATGAACGCGGAAGAGCGCCTCCAGTATCATAAAATGGATACAACTTTCTTGATCGATCGATATTATCAGCAACGTCTTCTGGTATGTGACATTCAAATTTAATTGGCGGATTAAATATAATTATTTCTTTTATTTTAAATAATCCTTTAGACAAATAGCAAGTAGCAACATCTTGCACAAATATGTTTAAAAAGTCTTATTTTAAAAAATACTCTTTTTAATATTTTTTGCTTTGCATAAAATATTTATAGCTCAACGTTTAATTGCTAAATGTCCTACGTCTCTGTACTAATTACTGTATAATATTTATGTACTAATTTTTAGGACCAACTTAGCACTGCTAGCTACGAATATGGAGTTCTAACGGTACGAGCTTATTTGAATCACGATTCTCTTTGCCTCGAGGTGATAAATGCCAGAGATGTCATACCATTAGACCCGAATGGATTCAGCGATCCCTTCGTGATAATTGAATTGTTACCGCGACGAATGTTCGAGCATTGCGCCGAGCAGCAGACTAACGTCAAAAAGAGAACTCTAAATCCCATGTTTGACGAGTGTTTCGAATTGTGAGTTTATTATATTTCACGCTATAATGTTTAATTTAATAATAGAACAATATTCGCACATCAAAAGTAATATATTCAAGAAGTTTGTTACCTAACTTCGACATTTGTTTTACATGATGTAATAATATATTTAACTTAATTTCTACTAAATTTATATTATGAAATATTATCACGGTGTAAAAATATCAGATAACACTCGAAAAATATATTTACGATGAATATACATATATACTCTCTTTCAGTTCAGTGAATGTGGAACAGTGTCGTGATCCTAATGCAATGGTCCTTTTTACGGTAATGGATCACGACGTTCTCACGGCGAACGATTTCGCAGGTGAGGCTTTTCTAGGACTCGGTACCATTCCTGGCGTCGCTGACACAAACACCAGCATAGAAAATTTCCACGGCCTCAAGCATCAGGAACTACCGCTTATGCACCAGAAAAATCGGCGTGAGTAAATTAATCAAATTTCACAAGCTGTAAAATTAACGAAATTATGATTCATAAATTTCTAAAGCCCACTTCAGATTTCAGAATAGAAATTGGACGCGTTACTAAATTTATAAGTTTAGAGATCTAAAAATATTTCGAAATATTTGCGGTGTATATAGATTTATGATATGGACTTACATAGGGGAGAGTAGTCTAATTTGAACCGCCTCCTAATTTTGACCACCCTATTTATTTTCTTTGTGGGTGTAAAGTACTGACATTTAACGCCAAAACTTATAGGGCGGTCCAAATTAGGAGGCGGTTCAAATTAGGCTACTCTCCCCTAAATAAAGAACGTTTTAAATCATAAATTAATCTTATTTTGAGATATTTTATATAAATAGAAATTGGATAAATGTATATTTAATATTATAATATCACAAATATATTTCTTCTTATATGAATAATCTTCATATTGTGAATATATAGGGTCCGCCAAAAGTACCGGGACTCCTGAATATTTCGAAAAATATGCATTTTCGTAAAAAATGTTTCACATAAAAGTTGTAGGGCTTTAAGTTACGCATTACATAGTAATATTAGTATGACCTTGAATAGTACTGTCAAGGTCACATAAAAATCACTTTGAAATTTTTAAATAGAACCCTCTGTTTTTCATTGCATATTCTTGTAGCTTACCTCGAGAGCTTTTCAAAACACTATAATTAAGTTATTTTTCATTAAGTATTTTTTGAGTTATGAGGCTTGAAAGTTACAGTACCGCCGGCATTAGCATTACTCAAGATGTACCACGCGGAGGTTGCCCGGTCGGATTTATACCTTCATTGGCTGGATCATCCTCTGATCTTCCTTCGAACACAAAAGAGGTGTAAATCCGATCGGGCAACCTCCGTGTGGTACATCTTGAGTAATGCTAATGCCGGCGGTACTGTAACTTTCAAGCCTCATAACTCGGAAAGTACTTAATGAAAAATAACTTAATTATAGTGTTTTGGAAAGCTCTCGAGGTAAGCTACAAGAATATGTAATGAAGAATAGGGGGTCCATTTAAAAAATTTAAATTGATTTTTATGTGACCTTGACAGTGCTATTCAAGGTCATACTAATATTACTATGTAATGCGTAACTTAAAGCCCTACATCTTTTGTTTGAAACATTTTTCACGAAAATGCATATTTTTCGAAATATTCAGGAGTCCTGGTACTTTTGGCGGACTCTGTACATACATATATCACTTTTACATTGATGCTTATCCCTCTTGCAAATTAAATATGTGCCTTTTGTTCCAGATCACCCGATCCTCCAAATATTGGAAACCCGAATCGGCGACAAAATGGCTCTCGATTTTGTGAAGAAGCAGAAACAACGATTCGCCACGACATAAGCGCATTGCGTGCTGAGCAAAGAGAAGAAGAAGAAACCCATGGTGGTTGCATCGCAATCGCTATCAAGACTTGTACACTAATTTTAAGAGTCAATGAAGAAAATCGAAGAGAAAAAGGAAGAGGAGAAAGTCCATCCCTGCGATATATCGTCGATTCTCACTTTCTCTCTCTCTCTCTCTCTTTCTCTCTCACGCACTCTACCTTTCTGCCTATCTTTCTACCAGCCTTCATCCAAAAGATTCGTCAGATCTATTTCAGTGTTGAATATAATCGGTGTTGGGTCAAAAAAAAAGAAAAAAGAGAAAAAAAGGGAAGGCGCGGTGAAAGAGGTTCGAGAGAAATATATCAGAACTATTTTTGTGTCGAAGAAGAGATGTAGAGCAGAACGACGCAGCACACAGGAAACAGTAAAACACGTCGGTGTGACGTAGCTAAGGATAAATGTTTAAAAGCCGTCTCGTCAGACTCGAAGCGACACCGGAGCGACCGTAAAGTTCTTTATCCTACATTTTTTATACAGGGAGGTCCAGATATTTAAATACTCGCGCACACTTGCAAGAGTATTTTAAGGATTTTCTTAGGAAAAACGCGAGTGTTCATGTTTTCAGACAAATTGAAAAGACGAGACTTCCCTTCGCGGTCGCGCGACTTGGTTTTCGTCTGTCGAGTATCAATTGTGAACAGAAATCGAGGTTTCCATGATAAGAAAATATGAATATATGCAACACATGGTGACTTTCTTTAAATCGAATTATTTTCACAGCTTCCATAAAAAATAGGGAGTCATCGAGGCTGCTCATGGAAACTTTCGCCTCGATTACGCACAATTGATTTACGACAAAATTGGGAGGAAAATACTAGTCTCTTTTTATCATTATTCTCCTAAATTACCATTTCTTATAAAAATCATGTAAAATTGTTAAATTGTACAAATTTCTCTTCCCTTCGGACAATGCAACGGACAACGAATAATAATATTAATGGCTAACTTACAATTAGATATTGATTACACTAATCAATTGTTGAACGGAAATAAAATATACCGTCAATGGATGTATAAAATCAAAAAAGCACATCGAGTATTAATAGCGTTATCTCTAAAAGATTATTTTTAACCGTATATTTTTCAATCAAATTAAGATCATATTGTTGCAATATATTTCTAACAATTCAAGCAAGATGCTTTTCCTCCCCGAAGAGCAACCGCGCCGCTTCAGCGTCGCTTCGACGGCGCGAATCAAGCCGAGAAGGTTGATATATGATATTTTTCTTACTCGTCATTGGCTAAAGCCTCTTTCTATCTTTTCACCATCTAATCTCCTGAATGACTAAATTATCAACGCAGCTTTTTAACGTTGGACTGCTTATGCGACGAAAACAGAGACGCTTCTATCAGACGCCTCTATTCTGTAATTTCTTCACATTGGAAGAAAAAAACAAAATTTAAAAATGTATCAAAGCCACGAATTTCACTTTTAAACATAATTATTATTAAAAATTGAATGTGTGTTTCGCTTGAAAAGCGTTCTCTGTGTACGTCGCCCTCAATACGAGATTTTTCTATTGAATTTATTTTGCTCATACACAACATGCGATTCTATAAAGTTTTTCTAACTTTCCGATGCGACGCTGACGAATTCTTCGTAACTAACATTAAAGTATATGTTAACGCATTCGTAATTAATTGGATAAAAGATTAAACGCTATTTAAAAGCAAAATTAATGTTAATTTTTTGAAGTGCAATCTTTTTTAACTTGTTGAATGAGTTAAATTTTAATCTCGTTCAAAATGCGAAACAGCAGATCAGAATAATGCGCTCACTTTATTAAATATGCCAAGAAAATTCAATAACATTTGTTTGCGTTTTTAGTAGTTTATGTAATTCTTAATATTTTACATAAATAATTTAGGATACGTAAGCACAGATAATGCATGTCAATATAAGAGCAGTCGCGGGTTTATGTTATAGAATTATTGATATGGGACAAAATTTAAATGCAGACAAATCAAGCTTACAAGAAATCGAGGACATAAGAAGGGACGGAGATAAAAAAAGAATTCAGTCAAACGCACATATGTCAATTTTTCTAATGCACGTATCACTTTGTTACGTAATTATACAAAAAGGAAATATGATAATTATACGAACGAGCGCCCCGCGTAACACACCTTAATATTTTGCACGCCTTGTGATAAAAAAGAACTGATAAAAAAAAGAATACGATTGCGAACAGCAAGATTCGTCTCTTTAATTCTCAATATATTTCGTGCATCGAATCCAATCAAACTCTACTATTTGCTTTCCCAACCTTTTTCAACAACCCAAAAGGTATGTACGATCTATCTTGTATCGTGAGACAAATAAATTAATATAAATGTTTATCTGAGTAATTAATAATCTTCTCTGATTGACCCATAAACTTATAGCTATATTCTTAATTAGGAAATTTCTATGGAATATGACAACATTTAAATATAACAGCCAAAAAAATATTCAATTTACTATTTTATTAAAAATATTTTGTCATATAATATTAACATTTTATAGTGTTAACTCTATATTTGTTATTAACATAGCTAGGTTTTATACAAACAAAATTTGCTTTGTTTTTATACAAAGATTGCATTGCTTTTTTATTTAATGTGAACAATTATTTATTTTATTTATAGATTTTTAAGCTAAGCATTCGAAAATATAAATTTACTTAGTTCCTTTAATCTAAAGTTTCCGAGTCTCGAAGATCGATAGATATAAAAATTTGAATTGTCTCTATCAATCTGATTTGAAAATATTTACTGGCTTATATTTAGAAAATATCTATTGGATTAAAGAGATCTCTAATCTTTTATTTATAGAAATAATTTAATAGACAATCAAATTCTATATGTTTTGTTATAAAAATATAAATCACGCTAAATGCGTAAGACAAATAAAATATTTAAAATATTAGCCAGCTTCTTGATCAAGCAAATCGTGCGACGGACTGTCAGTTTTGGCTAGAATCGTGATTGGATTTTCTTCCGTTCGTATTATAGGTTCACCATCGAGTTTCTCCAAACTTGATAAACGTCGTGCAACCTCAATTCTCCATTGCTCTACCTGGAAAATATGAGTATATGAAAATAATAAAACACTTTAAATTTAGAAAATTTCTAATAATATCTTCAATAATATTTAATTATACCTAAACTTGTTATACCACAAAATACATTTATTTTAATTGTATCTATTTTACTATTGTAGATATATAAATATTTATTGTATATAATATTTTAAAATATTTTAAAAAGTAAGTTTTTCCTTTAAAATTTAATATAAAGCAAAAAATTTTTATGTTTTACAATATTTATTAAAGAATACATTGATTATAAATACCTCAAGACTTTCATACAACGGATTACCGACGAAAACTAAATCTCGGAGGTTTGCAAGCTCTTGTAGTCTTGAAAATTCGTTCCATTCGCGCACCAAGTTATTAGACATGTAAAGTACATGAAGATTTCTCATTGCCTGGATGCCCTTCATCTTCTCAATGCAATTATAGGAAATCCAAAGCTCTTTGAGAGTGTCGCCTAAAGGTTCAAGACCGGCAAAGCCTTTGATTAAATTACGACCTAATGAAAGGATCTTTAAATTTTTCAAAGTTCCAATGCCTACGAAAAAAATAGAATGTATTAAAAAAATTAATTTAAACTTATATGCAACACAATATTTTTACTATATCATAATTATGCTATTACTAAAAATATTACAATTTTATTATATATCAATATTAAATATTTCGCGTATTATTATATTATCAATAATCATTATATTATTAATAAAAAATTGTTAAATATATGTTACATAAGTAACAAAAAACCGCTAGATAAATTTAATATACTGCAATAAAGCATTTTAAGTGTCATGACTTAAATAATCGAATAATTGTCGCACGAAATTATAATGGTCGACACATTATAACACAACATTAATTATCATCATAAGTAAATTGATAACAACAATTAAAGACATTAACGCGCGTTCTTGCGCGGTTCATTCGTAATAATGTGAAATTCATAATCATATTTACATCGTAATGTGTCACGTTACTGAGACAGTCACATTTGAATATGCCATGCATTATGCATCTAGTAGTTGTCATCGAGTTCGAACATGCATCAGTTCTGATGCAGCATCTAAAATATATTGCAATTTACATAAATCGATTCATGAATAATTGCTGATTAATTGATGCAAAATAACGGCAGGAGCATGAAAAAACGATAGTTCCAAGGATTTTTATCTCTGCAAATACATGTATGCCTATGCTCCCGAAATTCGTGAAAAAATATACATTGCTTTCGCATTTGTTAATACTCCACCAATAACACTCATCAATATTCCTCATTTGGTAACTGTAACCAGCAACGCGCAGTTATCGAAATATTCCGTCATGATGATAGCACGTTCAACTAAGTTACAATTTACTTACACTTATTCCAACCTACAACGCGGAGGCACACACCGATGTTCTGACTGTGTGTGGACCAACGCTTAGCGTCTCTTTCCGAAAGACGGAGCCCAGTTTTTCATACACGAGCCTCCTTCTACTCAATATATGAAGAGCGCGGTTTTGAGAAAAATCTCGGTGATCAAGTGGATTCGAATCCGGGAACCCGAGGTAACGAATCTGGCGCTCTACCACTAGACCACGCCGCCGCTCTTCATACCGTGTATGAGATATGTAATAATTACATAATTATTTATTAGAAGCAACAATAATAATGATTTCAACAAGAAAATCGTGTCGTACTATGTATAACTTCACGCGACATTTATTCCATAAGCCATCCTGACACTTAGAACGCTTTCGCAATTTTGTAATACATTAAATTTTACCTGCAATTTTTTCAATCATGTTTGTCGATAGAGACAGCTTTTCACAATTCACCAAACTTGCTAGCGCATTGTCCATCTTTTCTACTGGCGGCCAATGAAAGCTTAAGATTACTTCTGTCGCCGTAGCTGCAGTTTGTTGATTCTCCTCCTCCCATCGCCGTATAGCTTCTTTGCATGTAGTTGGCTTTGCTGATGCCATGGATGAATTGTAATAATATATCTTCCCAATATCGGTAAAGACTTCCAAAAATTCCAACATTTTTGTTACATTCATTTTAAGTATTATAAAATATCGGACAACATACATATATACACACACATTTTCTTGTGTGTGCTAACATTTTAATATAAATACAAATAACAAAGCATAAAACGGCAATTAAGAGTCAAGGGCTGGCGACAGTGCGCAATAGATAAAATATAATGTTCTTTAATAAAAAATCATGATATAACAATAAAACCGATGTTCTTTAATAAAAAATCATGATGTAACAATAAAACCGGACGTTTCGACTCATTTTCGAGTCTTTATCAACGGACAATATATTAAAAACCTTTTTGTTATTTGACCTTATCGAGAGTCAATTATTTATATATATATATTATTTGATTATTTTAATATAAATAATTATAGAAAGTATAATACGTTCAATGTATAAATGCAGAAACATAATTAACAGCGCAGTAAAATATTTCATTAATTAATTATGTCATTGATTAAAACAGCAACAATAACTGTGCTAATAATAATTAACGCTGAAAGTACAGTTTCAATATCCGACCTTAATTTCTTCGAAATTCTATTATCAACGCTTCATCACATCAATTAGCAAAATAAATATATCATTAAGTAATATATTAGAGACAATGTGTTTGCATGTTTTGGCAAATCATGAACGAGAGAAAAAACCGTATTTGGCAATTGTTAAAGATAGCACGTGCAGCTACTCTATATTATATGCGTTAATAAATTATTTTATCTTGCGTATAAATATACAATAACTACCTTGTATATATATATATATATATATATATAATTATCAACAATGCGACAGTAGAAACGTTTAATTTCGCATTTTTTATTCGCATTGATATGTATACAAAACTGGAGCGTTATGCATAAAAATCAGCGATCCAATATACTTTGCGTTCTTCATCGTTGGTCCTTTAAATGCTACGGCGTCCAGGTAGCACTCCGTGTCCCGATACTGTCACGTACACGTGCATCCGAGGTTACAGGAACCGAGTACTTGTTTTCCCTGGTTGCATGGCAATCTGCCATGGCCAGGAGTTTACAATATCTAGCACCAAGCAAAATAATCGATGCATAAAGCGCATGCGTCTGGGGCGAATATTTGTTAACCAAGTGTCTCTACTAATGATTTACGATAGATATTGGCTTGGAAAAAAAGCAAATAGGATTCGAAAAAAAACGCACGATAAACGTGCGATCGATAAGCGATGACGCGCGTTGATTCCTACGCATGGTTAAAAAAGCAATGTTAATAACAATTGCGGGAACAATGAAAGCAGCTTGTATATTGCTGGATCTATACACGGAAGAAACAATAAGGTTGCCACAACCACAATAATAGTAACATTTGGTACAGCCACGTCCTGTGGTTGTGACAACCACATTGATGTGAAGGCAACTATATGCATTTGGTACAGTGAATGTTGAGACAAACATAGTGAATGTTGAGACAAACATATATAGATGCACTACACAAAACAATGTGAATGTGACAACCACAGGATGTGGCTGTACCAAATGTTACTATTATTGTGGTTGTGGCAACCTTACTGTTTTTTCCGTGTAGATTAATAGATTTTTATCATTTATAGTCAAATGTAAAATTGCAAAAATTGTAAAATGGATATAATACCATCAATATTAATGTTATCACAAATTCGTAGACAGATCTGCTGTCGCTTTTTCTTCGAAATAGATTAAAAGAAACTATTATTTATTTCAACGTTTTTAAAATTTAATATTAAATATCTTAATAATTTAGAGTTTAGTTTTTTATATATATATATATATATATATATATATATATATATGTGAGTTTAATTAATCTAAATTTAAATTCAATTGATAAGCACTGTATATATATCGATAATTGTTAAATACATAAATGATACCTATGATTCATGCATTATATAAAAACTTTATGTAGTAATCAAGCAAACAGAAAATACTACTACCTATATCATGATGTTGGATTGAAGCAAAAATTTTTATCAGCATTTTATTAACCAAAAGGACTGGCAGTATTGTCACGTCACGTATTACAGCGAGCAGACACAATGACACTTTAATAACTAAGTTACATTCATAGCTTTCGGGATATGCTAATGGCACGAATGAACAAGGAAATTCATCGGCGGCGTAACTTTAAATGTAAAGTTTTTAATTAGATGGAAGTAAACTTATCACTTTGGCATTTTAATGAGTTCTAAGATAAAAATCTGATAATTCATATATTTGTGAGAAGGAAAGTTACGCCACCGAGAGCATACAACGCGGCAATCTCGCAGGTAACATAATGAATTAACAACAAATAAATATATCGGTAATATATGTATAATAATAGATTATACAGTGCGATACTCATGGGGCTTACACTGAGTTAGCTTAAATTACAAAAATACGCAAAGGCACTTGGTAAAAATCTTCGGTTCCTCGGCTGAGGAACATTTTGGGATAAATCCTTAAACTCAAAATTCGCACAGTGTGTTTGTCACAACTCGTATTTGACACTATCGATTAATTGCACGACCATGATAACGACGATAACGAAGAATACCGGAAGAAACTTCTTGAGTTTTATTTGGATCATCAAGAGTCAAAGTACTTTTCGAAATATTCATGCAACGAGAGAGAGAGGAAGTCCGTAATTTACTACTGTAATCCAAAACGTTAATTTCTCTTCGTATACATAGTCTAGGGACAATGAAACGTTCACACGAGAAGGGCAAAGTTGCACGTCATTCGCACATTGTTCCCGTCATGTAGGTGTACAGTTCTATGCACTCAGATTTCACATCCTACATTCATATAATTCGGATACACAGGCATAGAGATCGCAGAAAATAGACAACTTTATAGACACTCTCCTTAAAGATTCGAAAAGGATATCTCTCTCTTCAGAAGACTATATAGTTTCGGATACGTACGCCACTACTGTACCTATTCTCTCGCGGCGCGCGCGAGAAAAACACGCAACGTGATAGATTTCATTTCCACTGCGGCAGAATATTGCACACAAAATGCCGCATAAACTATGTACTGTATCAATATCGGTATCATACATATCAGTGTTACATCGGTATAAAATAATAGATTACAAAATAATCGATAGAATATTCGATTAAGGAATTTACAGAGTCAGACCTCAAACCGCTAATTAAAAGTTACTTAACACGCGGTTGTACAACTTTTAACGTATCTGGAATCAAAACACGCGATCGATGTAGTTATCTGCTTTGAAATATAGATAATAAAAATTATACACGCACGCGCGGCGTATAGATCCGCTTAATAGCGTAGGAAACATTTTAGTAACATATATAGGCAGCTTTACACTATATTTTTTCTAACCGTAACAAACACGTTAGATAGCAAAGTAACCTCATGACTTTTATGTACAACTTAATGTGTGTGTATGTATGTATGTATGTGTGTGTGTAGGTGTGTGTGTCAAGTGACATTAGCGTATTGCATCAAGTTAGCCTTATACGCAATAACGGACTGCGGGAAGTCCATTGGAACGCGAGAAATTAATGGCATTAGCGATGCAAGCCAATTTAACGGCGCGAGAATAGCGGCGGTATTTTGTTTGCAACGATATAACGCCATCACGTGGTAGAATCGACACTCGTCAACGCGGGGGGGATTAGGGACGTACACGTTGGGTATATTTGTATAGAACATGCTTGCACGAGTATACGCTTATACGTAAGTTTCGTATATATACATGTACTAAATAAAAAGATTAATTGGTCTTATCGTACAATAAGATCGTAAACTTAATGGCAACTAGTTCGCGCCATGGTCCAGTTTAAGTCCTTTTCTTATCGTCACGATTGATTTGAACTTTTGATTGCGTTACTAAGGGTCGCCAAATTCAGCGCCACTCGTAATTACATAAAGCTGAAAATGTGCGATATAATATAAGTGTCTCTTTGTTTTGCTAGAGCTTCCTCTTTAACAAGTGTAGAATACTAAAGGAAAGCGTATAATCAGATAAAATAAGCAACGTGTAATGGCAATAAAAAATGTGTAACGGAATTTGTCAGAACATTAATTCCTTCAATCTCAAATTACTTCTGAAAGAAAATTGCATTTAAATTGTCTAAACGTCACGAATAGTTTGAACATTCAGCGTTGTTTGAATAAAGACTTTAATAGTAATTTAATAGCGCTACTTAATCTTTCAAAAGAATGGAAGACAAAGTTTATGTCGAGAAAATTGCTGAAAAGCAACGCTCGGTCACACCTGGGACTGAAAGGGTTAATCATTCACGTTTCTCACGAGGTAATTCTAGTTAAACGAGCATGAAATCGAGCGACAGTTTCTCCTCCCCTTATGCATCGTGCGCGTTAATTTTCACTAATTGGCACTTTGTTAACCCGATGCTAATTGTATCCAGTTTGGTCCTCGGACCAATTCGCTCTTCCTATAGGATTACGAAATACTCTCGTAAGCACCGGTAGTGAAGACTTGACGTTCAGTTCTAAACTTTAAGCTACATATTGTTGACTCAAAGATGCATCCAAACATTCAGACTACATTCTCGCAATTCTTTCCCGACGCGCGGAAATTCCTTCAATTCTCGAAGACTTCGCGAATTTTAATAAAGCTTTCGTCGAGAAAGAAGTTTCTCAAGTAATGTCGTACTTACGTACTAATAAAACAGTGGTCGGACAGCCCGACTGCGACCTTTTATCGCAGCGACTTAAAGTACGTGAAGATTCTCGCAATTCTTGAATTTGCTATCCTCCTTGCCGAATAACCAGGTCAGCATCTGCCTGGCTTTCATGCTGGCGCGCACGACGCCTCTGGATTTGTACCAATGAGCGCTACCCTCACCGCTTCGGTTCTCCTGGTTACCCTGGACCACCTTTAAACGAATCTGGTTGAGTATGCCAACCAGAAGCTCGTCAACGTTGTGATTGATGCCCACCGACACTTCGATGAATTTCGCGCGGTAGGTGCATGCCAAGCATTTTCCATCTGCAATGCACAATCCGGAAATTCGGCATAAAGAATTGCAATCAAAACAGAGAAATGTTTAACACGTTGAGTGCCGCGCCAATTTTACATGACTTTCGATTTACGCCGCGTGGGCCACCGACGGTCCACGTTACTGCTTTTATTATATATCTTTATAATATATATTTTATAATATTTATGACTACATAAATCATTATTATCAAAAAGAAGAGTACGTTACGTACAATATGCGCGAACGGCCTGAACGGAAAGTCCGATATAGGCCACCGATGGCCCACGCGGCACTCTCAACGTGTTAAATTATTATCGTATCTCTAATAGATATACGATAATAAAGGATTAAAAAAGTCCTTGTTTTTTTCGAAATAGAAGTCAAGAGATGAAATTTTATAAATATATCCCTTCAGTCTAGAATTCGTCACTTTTTAATAATAATATAATATATTCTTTTCTATAACAATATATTTATGCAAATTTTACATTCTTAAAAAGATTAATTATCTGAAATAAGCGTCACACACACGACATATACACATGCACACTTACACACACACACACACACACACACAAATGCTGTGATCTTATTTTTATTTTAGAATTTGCCTGATGTACCATATCACGTTAAATGAACGTTCAGTTTTATAAAGTGTCACAAAACCGCCTAACCATGAAAAAAACGTATGTGTAAAAAAGAAAGATGTTCTGCCTCTTACCCTGGGGCGAAACCACTCTGGAACGAACCAAATCGACCTTGTTCCCGACCAGAATAGCCGGTCTACCACGAAGAAGATCTTGATCGTGAAGTCGAGCGAGATATTCTTCAGCCCTTTGAAAGGACGCCTTGTCGATCACTGAATACATTACGACGAAGGCGTCTGGCAATGGCATTTTTTCCAATTCGGTCTGCACAAATCACATTTATTAAATTTTAGAAAATCAAAATTCTATTAGTTTATTTAAAAAATAGGAATAAATAAACGAAAGTTTATTTGATAACGCTTTATAGCATTATATAATAAATAAATAAACAATTCTCTCCTCTTACCTTAGGGTTAGTGATGTTTAAGAATTTAAGCTCGCTTTCTTCACCATTCAGCATTACAAAAACGGATTGCTCATTTGGCACGTCTGCAATAAGAATAAAAAAAATAAAAGATAAAGGTCTCCGAATACCTTTTGGAAAGAATATTTTCCTGGCGAATTCGACATTATAGAATATCTGCGCAAAAATAAAGGCGATATAGACATTACGAACATAATATTGCCATTAAAAAATCTTTTAAAATTATGGCAGACTCTCTCTACAATATTTTCCAAGAAAAGAACTTATAGCAAACAAAATACCCTATTTTCTTTTTCAATAAATAATGTTTAGTTGTGGAAATCTTCTATTACATTTTCAAATAAATAATTGAATTAATAATTGTATTGTTTTGCATGTGTTATAACATAGTAATATTATAACGTATAGTACTTGCTATCGGAAAGAAAGAGTGAAGATGTATGAAGTCTCACTTTCTTTCTTTCTTTCAGGAAAAAAAATAAAAAAGAAAGACAGGGCTATTACGATTAATCAACTCATTAATCATCTCTTCCTGTCTTTTTCTAGTTCGAAATAAATGTATAAAAAACAATTAAAGAGCCGCAAATGAACTTGTTTTGCCCGCGAACGAGAAACTATTAGAGCAAGGAAACGTTCTCGCAAATGACGCGAAGAAAGCCGACGTAATCTTATGGCTCTAAATGCGTCTACCGGACCGCCTGTCAAGAGCATCGCCGATTGATTTTAGTCTGCTAACGAAATATCGCCCGTGACGTCAGAGAATCGTTTGGGTGTCGTTGTCCTAACCAATTTTTTTCGGCTGAAACGGCTCTCGCTTCTCTAGAGCTGCAGTTCCGCAGCTGCCGACGGGTGTCATAAATAACGGACGTTTCTGCCAGCATAGGCGCCAGAGGCATAGAGCAAGGGACAGTAAATACTACAATCGTATAAATCTTCAAACTTATATTTTATCTTCTTATTTGAAAAATTTAAAAGCTAAATTGCAATTAAAATAAAATAATTTATAAAATCAAATTATAGGTAAAAATTAGTAAAAGCATGTCTTCTTTCATTTATATTTAAATTACTCTATAAAATACTCTATAATAGCAGATAATCAGCAGAAAAAATTTGATACGTTATAAGAAAATATATTCTCTTTTTGTGTTCCATATAATACAAAAATGCAATTTAAATGTTGCAAAATGATTACGTAAGCAAAAAATTTAATTACATCAAATCTGTTCTTGTAAATCTTAAACCATTTTTTGCCGTTTTAACAATTATTCGTACATTTTCACATTTTACACAAAATACCTAATATCTATTGTCTTTTCACTATCCAATCATTCCGGTTAATTTTCCTTCCTATTTCAAGCATTAGCTTATACATACAAGCGGTATATGCATATATTAAAGTGCAGAGAGCTTTCTCCAGAGTTAAGAGAACTTTAAATAATTATTTAGTTTTCACTGGATAAATTGAAATATGTTATTATAGTTATCGCATCGTGTTTGGTATGATAAAGGTAGCATTTAAACAAAGAGAGAAACTTTAATTAACTAACAAGTCCGTTTCAGCAAACTCTATATTCTCTTCCTTTCTTTATTTCCAACTCGCGTTGTATGCTTTTACATATATTCAAAACAACAATATGTTATTATTTTATTAAATAAAACAGAAATATCCCAATAATAATAATAAATAAGCAATTTTTAAATTTACATTTTTTTCTGCGGTCAGTGCGTAGATGAACAGAATATATTCTATTCATTTATAATTAATAAATATCGATTTGTTGGTAAAAGGAATAGAAGATAAAAGACGAAGGAAACACGATTGACGAAGAAAAATATATTCTCAAATAATAATATTCAAATAAAAATTTTTTAAAAGTAATCATCCGCTATTCAGGGACACGTGATCTAAATTTTTATACACTTCCAATATTGCTACAGCTTTGTCCTGCAACACTCTTTTCGCGGTATTCCGCGATAAATTTTGAGAATCGCGAGATATTCTTTGAAATGTAGCTGTAAATTTGCAACGCTGCGTTTCGCAGCATGACTGTTGCCAGAAAATGGAGGTTAACGGTCAGACACAGGGTTGACGAATGTATACGTACATAGTTTTGCAAGAGAAATAAAGAAAATGAGGCTGAAGCGATCCATCTCTTGATCGCTCAAACACGAAGCATGAATCAGTGAACGAGGAAGACAATATCTACAACACACACTAGTTGCGTCTTCTATCTTATCTAGTCACGGAAAGTACCGAGAAAAAACAAACATTGTTACAAAATCAGTAAAATTAAAAATATTACAAAAACAAATTGGCGCTTACAAACTCGTACATGAATTCAACATCACATTGCGAAAAAAAATAAAATTTTGAGACAAATAATACCGCGAAACTGCAACGATTTCCGCAAAATATTTGACATAAAACGTAGCAGTTATACATATTATGAACATAATATTTTTCCGAGATACATGATACTTCGTGTAAAACGCTGCTTCGCTTTTGGATGAAGATGTATTTTTCACGAAATAATTATCTCAATAAAACTGCGCGTGTGGAACATAACGTGGTTAACGTTCAGTAACAAGTTCGATTGATGGCCGTGACGGGAATATCATGAATGCAAAAGGAGACTGACATTTTGGGGTTGCAAGATCGCTGAAATGCGAATAAATATCGCGGAAATTGGTGAAACGAATTCAGCGCAAGCGCGCACCGCAATTTGGTTCCTGGATACAAATTATTGATCTTTCAAACTCTCAAAAGAATTTATATTCACGTTTTTAATTATTATAACCGCATAAAAACTCGTGAAAAATTCTGTCTTGTATTCGCAATTTTTATACAGATAATAGCTGTTTAATATTGAATGTGCGATCATGTTTTATTTACATTAAATTATTTAAAAACAATACTTTTCGCCAAAAGTAATCAAGCTTCATTTATAACAAATTTTTATGTTTTTAAAACTGTTAACTTTGACAATAAATTTTATCAATAAATATCACTGTTGCACGAGGCTTTAAGTAATTTAATTTACCATAATAGCATTTTCTATTTCAATCTCAATATAATCTTTTTTGTTATTTTATTTAAATTATTTTTTAATCCATTAAAATTTCAAACTGTCGATTCATACTGTTTATTTATTTAATATTGTACCTAATGAAATTATTAATGACTGCGCCAGTAATTATTACAAATCTATCATAGACAATTAATTTGCAAAGATTAAAAGTTATTAAAATGCAAATATAAAAATATTATATATTAATATATCAAATACATTAATATTATATATTAATATATTTGAAGTTTATACAGGAAATTTAGAAACATCACGAACACCTACATCAACAACACATTCACCGGATCTATCAATATTGCAACACTTGCAATTTCCGCCATAATTCACCGGAAACACAGCAATGTATTTTTGAAGAGATAGTAAGCTAAGAAAAAAAAGGCAGAAGAAAGAGGGAGAAGGAGAGAGACTCAACGAAGAGCGAGAAGGAGAACAGACGATGAACAGACGCGAACTCTCTATGATGTACGCTTATAGCACGGAGCGGACGCAAAATTAACCGCGGCTATTTCCGAGCGGCTTGTTCCTGTACTTTTCTTTTTTATACCTTCGTGGAAATCGTTTCGTTTGCTTTTCGAGGCGGACGTATTCCATCGACTTGCACACACTCGACTTGCAAACGTCGTCGCTCCCTTTTCCGTATGAAGTCACGGAGCACGTCGCGGTTGTAGCAGGTCTGACTGTACAAAATGCTTTGCGCACATAAACTAAAATATGTATTCGAATGATATAGTAGAACCATAAAGCTCCGAAAGACGAAAATGTAAATTGTAAAAACTTAGAAAATTGACAATTTCGCGTAAAGAAAACATGCTAGACCAATCTTGAGGAATTCTGTAATTTATTTTCTTTGTTTGAGAAGATAACTTGTACTAACTTGATTGCACGTACATTAAGATATTTCTATACGGTTTTATAGTGATTGTAAAAGTAATTAAAATGAGAAGTAGAAACTGTATACGTTGTATCAACACGTATGACGTATGCTTATTTTGCGATACATATTAATTCAATTTAATATCAACTTATATTATTTTTCATATCTTATTATTAGCAAAAAGATTTATTAGATTTTTATAATTTTTTATTTAAATTTAAACGACTCTAAGCGTCATTAAAAATGATGAAGCAAATAAACAAATAAGAAATCGTAATAATATATAATATCTTGTTCTAATGAATGTGTAACCCACACACATCTTATCAGATATGTTTTATTGTAATATCATATATCATAATCTTCACAAATAATTAATTCAAGTATGAAAAAGAAATGTTTAATAAAAAATAAAGGGTGGTCCAATTAAATTTACATTTGAGATTACGGCATGCACCCATTCTCTCCTCTCCTTCGCGCGGCGAATCGCGCGGCGAATCGCCTCTTGGCCTCGATCCCGATTTGCTGCAAAATTATCGTGCGAAACTTGACATCAGCCTAAATTTTTTTTTGCTCACGTCGGTCGGTGGGCTTTCGATTCAATTTCAATCGCGGCTAATCTTAATTCACACAAAACGCAACGACACGGAGTGTGACCGGAATAGAATCACGTATACAGGAATTTTGAGCCTGACTGTAGGCGGACTCAGACTATTTTTGTCTCTATTTTCCCTGTCGTTTGTCGTTTTAATTATACCGTTCTCTTTTGTTCATTTCATTTTGGAAAAATGTGAATTCCCATTACATTCAACTGTTTGGATAAAAATGTCAAGTATTTGAAAACTTATACTGTAATATAAGATTATACACTGCCTCTCCATTTGGAACGACTTTGCATTGTATTAAAAAATAATTTTGATTTAATTATTGAAATACAAATTAAAAAGTTTATTCTTCATAATTCAATGCTTTTAACATTCTTCAATGTGTCATATTTTGAAAAAGATTATAAATTTATAAATTATGTTAGCGACATTTGAATATCAGTTTCACTTCTTTGTTAAAGTTTAAGAAATTAGTTCGTAAAATCATATATCGTATAATCATATAAGAGAAAATTAAATAAGATTCTTGTGGAAACTCTAACACTAGTTGATTATCTAAAAAAATCACTTATTTTTAAAGCGTTAAAATTTTCTTACCATTACATGAAATTTAATTGTTTTCCCGTGTAGAAATTTTTCCTAGGCTGTAACAGGGCCTTTAAAGGGTTTCCTTACTTTATTTGAGGCCCAAGTTAG